>JAWKAU010000503.1:0-67000 GCA_033398695.1 Orobanche coerulescens | reverse complement strand
ACCGATCCAAAATTTCCAACTTTCGATCATTTTCCTGGGGTACCCTAGGAAAATCACTGAAAAATTTTCAAATAAAAATTCAATTTTTTTGTCCAGATTTCACGGATATTTATTTATAGTGTCCTGCTATGAGATTTTGTTATTTTCAAGAGTCTATCACGTGTAGATCCGCCGAATATATCCTGAATGTGCCCTTCCTTTTATTTGAGCCTCACACCATGAATCCGGAATAAAATTTCGATTTTATTTTTTAGATCTATAGTACTTTGAATAATCTTTCCAACGCCGCTTGATTCCACCCAATCGGACGAATAACGAAGGAGATATGGCCAAAACAATGGAGGAACAGCAATTGAGAAACGGCAAAAACATCCGGAAGTGTCCACAAAATTGACGATTATCGTATCGATCTCGCCCCATGTCGTAGGCCTTTGAATTAGCCTCCCATAGCATCAAGAATCGACCCAATCCGATAAATAACGAAGGAGATATTGCCAAAACGGTGGCATGTGCCGGAAAAAGAAGCTCATAGGGGTCTCTCTAATTGCGTCGCCGTGGCCTCACTTTTACCAAATCGCTTTTGACCATATCTCCTTCGCTACTTATCCTATTGGGACGATTCTCAAGCGTTAGAAACCTTATTCAAGACCTATAACTTTATGTGATAAAATATCGATTACGAACCGATCCAAAATTTCCAACTTTCGATCATTTCCCAGGGGTACCCTAGGAAAATCACTGAAAAATTTTCGAAATAAAAATTCAATTTTTTGTCCAGTATTTCACGGATATTTATTTATAGTGTCCCGTGATGAGATTTTGTTATTTGCAAGAGTCTATCACCTGTAGATCCGCCGAATATATCCCAGAATGTGCCCTTCCTTTTATTTGAGCCTCTCACCATGAATCCGGAAATCAAATTTCGATTTTGATTTTTTAGATCTATACTACTTTGAATAATCTTTCCAACGCCGCTTGATTCGAACCAATCAGACGAATAACGAAGGATATATGGCCAAAACAATGGAGGAACAACAATTGAGAAATGGCAAAAAACATCCGGAAGTGTCCACAAAATTGACGATTATCGTATCGATCTCGCCCCATGTCGTAGGCCTTTGAATTAGCCTCCCATAGCAGCAAGAATCGACCCAATCCGATAAATAACGAAGGAGATATTGCCGAAATGGTGGCACGTGCCGGAAAAAGAAGCTCATCGGGGGCCTCCTCTAATTGCGTCGTCGTGGCCTCGCTTTTACCAGAAACAGTTTTGACCATATCTCCTTCGTTACTTATCCTATTGGGACGATTCTCGAAGCGTTAGAAACCTTATTCGAAGACCTATAACTTTATGTGATAAAATATCGATTACGAACCGGGATCCAAAATTTCCAACTTTCGATCATTTCCCCTAGGGGTACCCCTAGGGAAAATCACCTGAAAAATTTTCGAAATAAAAATTCATTTTTTTTGTCCAGGATTTCACGGATATTTATTTATAGTGTCCCGTTATGAGATTTTGTTATTTTCAAGAGTCTATCACCTGTAGATCCGCCGAATATATCCCAGAATGTGCCCTTCCTTTTATTTGAGCCTGTCACCATGAATCCGGGAATAAAATTTCGATTTTTATTTTTTAGATCTATAGTACTTTGAATAATCTTTCCAACGCCGCTTGATTCCACCCAATCGGACGAATAACGAAGGAGATATGGCCAAAACAATGGAGGAACAGCAATTGAGAAACGGCAAAAACATCCTAAGTGTCCACAAAATTGACGATTATCGTATCAATCTCGCCCCATGTCGTAGGCCTTTGAATTAGCCTCCCATAGCAGCAAGAATCGACCCAATCCGATAAATAACGAAGGAGATATTGCCAAAACGGTGGCATGTGCCGGAAAAAGAAGCTCATAGGGGGCCTCCTCTAATTGCGTCGTCGTGGCCTCACTTTTACCAGAAACTGTTTTGACCATATCTCCTTCGCTACTTATCCTATTGGGACGATTCTCGAAGCGTTAGAAACCTTATTCGAAGACCTATAACTTTATGTGATAAAATATCGATTACGAACCGGGATCCAAAATTTCCAACTTTCGATCATTTCTGGGGTACCCCTAGGGAAAATCACCTGAAAAATTTTCGAAATAAAAATTCAATTTTTTTGTCCAGTGTTTCACGGATATTTATTTATAGTGTCCCGTGATGAGATTTTGTTATTTGCAAGAGTCTATCACCTGTAGATCCGCCGAATATATCCCAGAATGTGCCCTTCCTTTTATTTGAGCCTCTCACCATAAATCCGGAAATCAAATTTCGATTTTGATTTTTTAGATCTATACTACTTTGAATAATCTTTCCAACGCCGCTTGATTCGACCCAATCAGACGAATAACGAAGGAGATATGGCCAAAACAATGGAGGAACAACAATTGAGAAATGGCAAAAAACATCCGGAAGTGTCCACAAAATTGACGATTATCGTATCGATCTCGCCCCATGTCGTAGGCCTTTGAATTAGCCTCCCATAGCAGCAAGAATCGACCCAATCCGATAAATAACGAAGGAGATATTGCCGAAATGGTGGCATGTGCCGGAAAAAGAAGCTCATCGGGGGCCTCCTCTAATTGCGTCGTCGTGGCCTCGCTTTTACCAGAAACTATTTTGACCATATCTCCTTCGTTACTTATCCTATTGGGACGATTCTCGAAGCGTTAGAAACCTTATTTGAAGACCTATAACTTTCTCCGATAAAATATCGATTACGAACCGGGATCCAAAATTTCCAACTTTCGATCATTTCCCCTAGGGGTACCCCTAGGGAAAATCACCTGAAAAATTTTCGAAATAAAAATTCAATTTTTTTTGTCCAGGATTTCACGGATATTTATTTATAGTGTCCCGTGATGAGATTTTGTTATTTTCAAGAGTCTATCACCTGTAGATCCGCCGAATATATCCTGAATGTGCCCTTCCTTTTATTTGAGCTGTCACCATGAATCCGGGAATCAAATTTCGATTTTGATTTTTTAGATCTATAGTACTTTGAATAATCTTTCCAACGCCGCTTGATTCCACCCAATCGGACGAATAACGAAGGAGATATGGCCAAAACAATGGAGGAACAGCAATTGAGAAACGGCAAAAACATCCTAAGTGTCCGCAAAATTGACGATTATCGTATCGATCTCGCCCCATGTCGTAGGCCTTTGAATTAGCCTCTCATAGCAGCAAGAATAGACCCAATCCGATAAATAACGAAGGAGATATTGCCTAAATGGTGGCATGTGCCGAAAAAGAAGCTCATCGGGGGCCTCCTCTAATTGCGCTGTCGTGGCCTCACTTTTACTAAGCTGCTTTTGACCATATCTCCTTCGTTACTTTATCTTATTGGGACGATTCTCAAGCGTTAGAAACCTTATTCAAGACCTATAACTTTATGCGATCAAATATCGATTACGAACCGATCCAAAATTTCCAACTTTCGATCATTTCCCTAGGGGTACCTTTAGGAAAATCACCAAAAATTTTCAAATAAAATTCAATTTTTTTGTCCAGTATTTCACGGATATTTCTTTATAGTGTCCCGTGATGAGATTTTGTTATTTTCAAGAGTCTATCACCTGTAGATCCGCCGAATATATCCCAGAAAGTGCCCTTCCTTTTATTTGAGCCTGTCACCATGAATCCGGGAATCAAATTTCGATTTTGATTTTTTAGATCTATAGTACTTTGAATAATCTTTCCAACGCCGCTTGATTCGACCCAATCGGACGAATAACGAAGGAGATATGGCCAAACCAATGGAGGAACAGCAATTGAGAAACGGCAAAAAACATCCCGAAGTGTCCGCAAAATTGACGATTATCGTATCGATCTCGCCCCATGTCGTAGGCCTTTGAATTAGCCTCCCATAGCAGCAAGAATCGACCCAATCCGATAAATAACGAAGGAGATATTGCCGAAACGGTGGCACATGCCGGAAAAAGAAGCTCATCGGGGGCCTCCTCTAATTGCGTCGTCGTGGCCTCACTTTTACCAGAAACTATTTTGACCATATCTCCTTCGTTACTTATCCTATTGGGACGATTCTCGAAGCATTAGAAACCTTATTCGAAGACCTATAACTTTATCCGATAAAATATCGATTACGAACCGGGATCCAAAATTTCCAACTTTCGATCATTTCCCCTAGGGGTATCCCTGGGGAAAATCACCTGAAAAATTTTCGAAATAAAAATTCAATTTTTTTTGTCCAGGATTTCACGGATATTTATTTATAGTGTCCCGTGATGAGATTTTGTTATTTTCAAGAGTCTATCACTGTAGATCCGCCGAATATATCCTGAATGTGCCCTTCCTTTTATTTGAGCTGTCACCATGAATCCGGAATCAAATTTCGATTTTTATTTTTAGATCTATAGTACTTTGAATAATCTTTCCAACGCCGCTTGATTCGACCCAATCGGACGAATAACGAAGGAGATATGGCCAAACCAATGGAGGAACAAAGAATTGAGAAACGGCAAAAACATCCCGAAGTGTCCGCAAAATTGACGATTATCGTATCGATCTCGCCCATGTCGTAGGCATTCCAAATAGCCTCACATCGCAGCAAGAAACGACCCAATCCGATAAAAAACGAAGGAGATATTTCAAACGGTGGCATGTGCCGAACAAAGAAGCTCATCGGGGCCTCCTCTAATTGCGCTGCCGTGGCCTCACTTTTACCAGAAACTGTTTTGACCATATCTCCTTCGTTACTTATCCTATTGGGACGATTCTCGAAGCGTTAGAAACCTTATTCGAAGACCTATAACTTTATGTGATCAAATATCGATTACGAACCGGGATCCAAAATTTCCAACTTTCGATCATTTCCCCTAGGGGTACCCCTAGGGAAAATCACCTGAAAAATTTTCGAAATAAAAATTCAATTTTTTTGTCCAGGATTGCAAGGATATTTATTTATAGTGTCCCGTGATGAGATTTTGTTATTTTCAAGAGTCTATCACCTGTGGATCCGCCGAATATATCCCAGAATGTGCCCTTCCTTTTATTTGAGCCTCTCACCATGAATCCGGGAATCAAATTTCGATTTTGATTTTTTAGATCTATAGTACTTTGAATAATCTTTCCAACGCAACTTGATTCGACCCAATCGGACGAATAACGAAGGAGATATGGCCAAACCAATGGGGGAACAACAATTGAGAAACGGCAAAAAACATCTCGAAGTGTCCGCAAAATTGACGATTATCGTATCGATCTCGCCCCATGTCGTAGGCCTTTGAATTAGGCTCCCATAGCAGCAAGAATCGACCCAATACGATAAATAACGAAGGAGATATTGCCGAAACGGTGGCATGTGCCGAACAAAGAAGCTCATCGGGGGCCTCCTCTAATTGCGTCGTCGTGGCCTCACTTTTACCAGAAACTGTTTTGACCATATCTCCTTCGTTATTTATCCTATTGGGACGATTCTCGAAGCGTTAGAAACCTTATTCGAAGACCTATAACTTTATGCAATCAAATATCGATTACGAACCGGGATCCAGAATTTCCAACTTTCGATCATTTCCCCTAGGGGTACCCCTAGGGAAAATCACCTGAAAAATTTTCGAAATAAAAATTCAATTTTTTGTCCAGGATTGCAAGGATATTTATTTATAGTGTCCCGTGATGAGATTTTGTTATTTTCAAGAGTCTATCACCTGTGGATCCGCCGAATATATCCCAGAATGTGCCCTTCCTTTTATTTGAGCCTCTCACCATGAATCCGGGAATCAAATTTCAATTTTGATTTTTTAGATCTATAGAACTTTGAATAATCTTTCCAACGCCACTTGATTCGACCCAATCGGACGAATAACGAAGGAGATATGGCCAAAACAATAGAGGAACATCAATTGAGAAACGGCAAAAATCCTAAGTGTCCACAAAATTGACGATTATCATACCGATCTTGCCCCATGTCGTAGGCCTTTGAATTCGCCTCCCATAGCAGCAAGAATCGACCCAATCCGATAAATAACGAAGGAGATATTGCCAAACGGTGGCATGTGCCGAAAAAGAAGCTCATCGGGGCCTCCTCTAATTGCGCTGCCGTGGTCTCACTTTACTAAATCGCTTTGACCATATCTCCTTCGTTACTTATCCGATTGGGACGATTCTCAAGCCTTAGAAACCTTATTCAAGACCTATAACTTTATGCGATCAAATATCGATTACAAATCGGAATCCAAAATTTCCAACTTTCGATCATTTCTAGGGTACCTCAGGAAAATCACTGAAAAATTTTCAAAATAAAAATTCAATTTTTTTGTCCAGGATTGCACGGATATTTATTTATAGTGTCCCATGATGAGATTTTGTTATTTGCAAGAGTCTATCACCTGTGGATCCGCCGAATATATCCCAGAATATGCACTTCCTTTTATTTGAGCCTCTCACCATGAATCAGGAAATCAAATTTTGATTTTGATTTTTTAGATCTATAGTACTTTGAATAATCTTTCCAACGCCGCTTGATTCGACCCAATCGGACGAATAACGAAGGAGATATTGCCAAAACAATGGAGGAACAGCAATTGAGAAACGACAAAAAACATCCGGAAGTGTCCGCAAAATTGACGATTAATAAATAACAAAGGAGATATTGCCGAAACGGTGGCATGTGCCGAACAAAGAAGCTCATCGGGGGCCTCTTCTAATTGCGTCGTCGTGGTCTCACTTTTACCAGAAACTGTTTTGACTATATCTCCATCGTTACTTATCTGATTGAGACGATTCTCGAAGCGTTAGAAACCTTATTCGAAGACCTATAAGTTTATGCGATCAAATATTGATTACGAACCGGAATCCAAAATTTCCAACTTTCGATCAATTCCCTAGGGCTACCCCTAGGGAAAATCACTGAAAAATTTTCAATAAAAATTCAATTTTTTTGTCCAGGATTGCACGGATATTTATTTATAGTGTCCCGTGATGAGATTTTGTTATTTTCAAGAGTCTATCACCTGTAGATCCGCCGAATATATCCCAGAATGTGCCCTTCCCTTTATTTGAGCCTCTCACCATGAATCCGGGAATCAAATTTCGATTTTGATTTTTTTAGATCTATAGTACTTTGAATAATCTTTCCAACGCCGCTTGATTCGACACAATCGGACGAATAACGAAGGAGATATGGCCAAAATAATGGAGGAACAGCAATTGAGAAACGGCAAAAAACATCCGGAAGTGTCCACAAAATTGACGATTAATAAATAACGAAGGAGATATTGACGAAACGGTGGCACGTGCCGGAAAAAGAAGCTCATCGGGGGCCTCCTCTAATTGCGTCGTCGTGGCCTCACTTTTACCGAAACTATTTTGACCATATCTCCTTCGTTACTTATCCTATTGGGACGATTCTCAAGCGTTAGAAACCTTATTCAAGACCTATAACTTTATCCGATAAAATATCGATTACGAACCGATCCAAAATTTCCAACTTTCGATCATTTCCTAGGGGTACCCTAGGGAAAATCACCTGAAAAATTTTCGAAATAAAAATTCAATTTTTTTTGTCCAGGATTTCACGGATATTTATTTATAGTGTCCCGTGATGAGATTTTGTTATTTTCAAGAGTCTATCACCTGTAGATCCGCCGAATATATCCCAGAATGTGCCCTTCCTTTTATTTGAGCCTGTCACCATGAATCCGGGAATCAAATTTCGATTTTGATTTTTTAGATCTATAGTACTTTGAATAATCTTTCCAACGCCGCTTGATTCGACCCAATCGGACGAATAACGAAGGAGATATGGCCAAACCAATGGAGGAACATCAATTGAGAAACGGCAAAAAACATCCCGAAGTGTCCGCAAAATTGACGATTATCGTATCGATCTCGCCCCATGTCGTAGGACTTTGAATTAGCCTCCCATAGCAGCAAGAATCGACCCAATCCGATAAATAACGAAGGAGATATTGCCGAAACGGTGGCATGTGCCGAACAAAGAAGCTAATCGGGGGCCTCCTCTAATTGCGTCGTCGTGGCCTCACTTTTACCAGAAACTGTTTTGACCATATCTCCTTCGTTACTTATCCTATTGGGACGATTCTCGAAGCGTTAGAAACCTTATTCTAAGACCTATAACTTTATGCGATCAAATATCTATTACGAACTCGGATCCAAAATTTCCAACTTTCGATCATTTCCCCTAGGGGTACCCCTAGGGAAAATCACCTGAAAAATTTTCGAAATAAAAATTCAATTTTTTTGTCCAGGATTGCAAGGATATTTATTTATAGTATCCCGTGATGAGATTTTGTTATTTTCAAGAGTCTATCACCTGTGGATCCGCCGAATATATCCCAGAATGTGCCCTTCCTTTTATTTGAGCCTCTCACCATGAATCCGGGAATCAAATTTCGATTTTGATTTTTTAGATCTATAGTACTTTGAATAATCTTTCCAACGCAGCTTGATTCGACCCAATCGGACGAATAACGAAGGAGATATGGCCAAACCAATGGGGGAACAACAATTGAGAAACGGCAAAAAACATCTCGAAGTGTCCGCAAAATTGACGATTATCGTATCGATCTCGCCCCATGTCGTAGGCCTTTGAATTAGGCTCCCATAGCAGCAAGAATCGACCCAATACGATAAATAACGAAGGAGATATTGCCGGAACGGTGGCATGTGCCGAACAAAGAAGCTCATCGGGGGCCTCCTCTAATTGCGTCGTCGTGGCCTCACTTTTACCAGAAACTGTTTTGACCATATCTCCTTCACATTTATCCTATTGGGACGATTCTCAAGCGTTAGAAACCTTATTCAAGACCTATAACTTTATGCGATCAAATATCGATTACGAACCGGATCCAATTTCCAACTTTCGATCATTTCTAGGGGTACCTAGGAAAATCACTGAAAAATTTTCAAAATAAAATTCAATTTTTTTGTCCAGATTGCAAGGATATTTATTTATAGTGTCCCGTGATGAGATTTTGTTATTTTCAAGAGTCTATCACTGTAGATCCGCCGAATATATCCTTAATGTGTCCTTCCTTTTATTTGAGCCTCTCACCATGAATGGAATCAAATTTCAATTTTGATTTTTAGATCTATAGAACTTTGAATAATCTTTCCAACGCCGCTTGATTCGACCCAATCGGACGAATAACGAAGGAGATATGGCCAAAACAATGGAGGAACAAAGAATTGAGAAATGGCAAAAATATCCTAAGTGTCCACAAAATTGACGATTATCATATCGATCTCGCCCATGTCGTAGGCCTTTGAATTCGCCTCCCATAGCAGCAAGAATCAACCCAATCCGATAAATAACGAAGGAGATATTGCCGAAACGGTGGCATGTGCCGGAAAAAGAAGCTCATCGGGGCCTCCTCTAATTGCGTCGTCGTGGCCTCACTTTACCGTAAGCTGTTTTGACCATATCTCCTTCGTTACTTATCCGATTGGGACGATTCTCAAGCCTTAGAAACCTTATTCAAGACCTATAACTTTATGCGATCAAATATCGATTACAAATCGGAATCCAAAATTTCCAACTTTCGATCATTTCTAGGGTACCCCTAGGGAAAATCACTGAAAAATTTTCAAAATAAAAATTCAATTTTTTTGTCCAGGATTGCACGGATATTTATTTATAGTGTCCCATGATGAGATTTTGTTATTTGCAAGAGTCTTTCACTGTGGATCCGCCGAATATATCCTGAATATGCCCTTCCTTTTATTTGAGCCTCTCACCATGAATCAGGAAATCAAATTTTGATTTTGATTTTTAGATCTATAGTACTTTGAATAATCTTTCCAACGCCGCTTGATTCGACCCAATCGGATGAATAACGAAGGAGATATTGCCAAAACAATGGAGAAACAAGAATTGAGAAACGGCAAAAACATCCTAAGTGTCCGCAAAATTGACGATTAATAAATAACGAAGGAGATATTGCCAAACGGTGGCATGTGCCGAACAAAGAAGCTCATCGGGGCCTCTTCTAATTGCGTCGCCGTGGCCTCACTTTTACCAGAAACTGCTTTGACCATATCTCCATCGTTACTTATCCGATTGGGACGATTCTCAAGCGTTAGAAACCTTATTCAAGACCTATAAGTTTATGCGATCAAATATCGATTACGAACCGAATCCAAAATTCTAACTTTCGATCATTTCTAGGGTACCTCGGGAAAATCACTGAAAATTTTTGAAATAAAAATTCAATTTTTTTTGTCCAGGATTGCAAGGATATTTATTTATAGTGTCCCTTGATGAGATTTTGTTATTTGCAAGAGTCTATCACCTGTGGATCCGCCGAATATATCCCAGAATGTGCCCTTCCTTTTATTTGAGCCTCTCACCATGAATCCGGGAATCAAATTTCAATTTTAATTTTTTAGATCTATGGAACTTTGAATAATCTTTCCAACGCCGCTTGATTCGACCCACTCGGACGAATAACGAAGGAGATATGGCCAAACTAATGGAGGAACAAAGAATTGAGAAACGGCAAAAACATCCTAAGTGTCCGCAAAATTGACGATTATCGTATCGATCTCGCCCATGTCGTAGGCCTTTGAATTAGCCTCCCATAGCAGCAAGAATCGACCCAATCCTATAAATAACGAAGGAGATATTGCCAAACGGCATGTGCCGAACAAAGAAGCTCATCGGGGCCTCCTCTAATTGCGTCGCCGTGGCCTCACTTTTACCAAACTGCTTTTGACCATATCTCCTTCACATTTATCCTATTGGGACGATTCTTGAAGCGTTAGAAACCTTATTCAAGACCTATAACTTTATGCGATCAAATATCGATTACGAACCGATCCAAAATTTCCAACTTTCGATCATTTCCCTAGGGTACCCTAGGGAAAATCACTGAAAATTTTCAAATAAAAATTCAATTTTTTTGTCCAGGATTGCACGGATATTTATTTATAGTGTCGAGTGATGAAATTTTGTTATTTGCAAGAGTCTATCACTGTAGATCCGCCGAATATATCCTGAATGTGCCCTTACTTTTATTTGAGCCTGTCACCATGAATCCGAGAATCAAATTTCGATTTTAATTTTTTAGATCTATATTACTTTGAATAATCTTTCCAACGCCGCTTGATTCGACCCAATCGGACGAATAACGAAGGAGATATGGCCAAACCAATGGAGGAACAAAGAATTGAGAAATGGCAAAAACATCCTAAGTGTCCACAAAATTGACGATTATCATATCGATCTCGCCCATGGTGTAGGCCTTTGAATTAGCCTCCCATAGCAGCAAGAATCGACCTAATCCGATAATAACGAAGGAGATATTGCCAAACGGTGGCATGTGCCGAAAAAGAAGCTCATCGGGGCCTCCTCTAATTGCGCGCCGTGGCCTCACCTTTACTGTAAACTGCTTTGACCATATCTCCTTCGTTATTTATCCTATTGGGATGATTCTCAAGCCTTAGAAACCTTATTCAAGACCAATAACTTTATGCGATCAAATATTGATTACGAACCGAGATCCAAAATTTCCAACTTTCGATCATTTCCCTAGGGGTACCTAGGGAAAATCACTCAAAAATTTTCAAAATAAAATTCAATTTTTTTGTCCAGATTGCACGGATATTTATTTATAGTGTCCCGTGATGAGATTTTGTTATTTTCAAGAGTCTATCACTGTAGATCCGCCGAATATATCCCGAATGTGTCCTTCCTTTTATTTGAGCCTCTCACCATGAATCAGGAATCAAATTTCAATTTTGATTTTTAGATCTATAGAACTTTGAATAATCTTTCCAACGCCGCTTGATTCGACCCAATCGGACGAATAACGAAGGAGATATTGCCAAAACAATGGAGGAACAAAGAATTGAGAAATGGCAAAAATATCCTAAGTGTCCACAAAATTGACGATTATCATAGAATCGGCCAATCCGATAAATAACGAAGGAGATATTGCCAAACGGTGGCATGTGCCGAACAAAGAAGCTCATCGGGGCCTCTTCTAATTGCGCTGTCGTGGCCTCACTTTTACCGTAAGCTGCTTTGACCATATCTCCATCGTTACTTATCCGATTGGGACGATTCTCAAGCGTTAGAAACCTTATTCGAAGACCTATAACTTTATGCGATCAAATATCGATTACAAATCGGAATCCAAAATTTCCAACTTTCGATCATTTCTGTGGTACCTAGGGAAAATCACCAGAAATAGTTTCAAAATAAAAATTCAATTTTTTTGTCCAGGATGGCAAGGATATTTATTTATAGTGTCCCATGTTGAGAATATGTTATTTGCAAGAGTCTTTCACTGTGGATCCGCCGAATATATCCTGAATGTGCCCTTCCTTTTATTTGAGCCTCTCACCATGAATCAGGAAATCAAATTTCAATTTTGATTTTTAGATCTATGGAACTTTGAATAATCTTTCCAACGCCGCTTGATTCGACCCACTCGGATGAATAACGAAGGAGATATGGCCAAAACAATGGAGAAACAAAGAATTGAGAAACGGCAAAAACATCCTAAGTGTCCGCAAAATTGACGATTATCGTCGATCTCGCCCCATGTCGTAGCCTTTGAATTAGCCTCCCATAGCAGCAAGAATCGACCAATCCTATAAATAACGAAGGAGATATTGCCAAACGGTGGCATGTGCCGAACAAAGAAGCTCATCGGGGCCTCTTCTAATTGCGCTGTCGTGGCCTCACTTTTACCAAATCGCTTGACCATATCTCCTTCGTTACTTATCCTATTGGGACGATTCTCAAGCGTTAGAAACCTTATTCAAGACCTATAACTTTATGCGATCAAATATCGATTACGAACCGGATCCAAAATTTCCAACTTTCGATCATTTCCCTAGGGTACCCTAGGGAAAATCACTGAAAAATTTTGAAATAAAAATTCAATTTTTTTGTCCAGGATTGCACGGATATTTATTTATAGTGTCGAGTGATGAAATTTTGTTATTTGCAAGAGTCTATCACCTGTAGATCCGCCGAATATATCCCAGAATGTGCCCTTACTTTTATTTGAGCCTGTCACCATGAATCCGAGAATCAAATTTCGATTTTAATTTTTTAGATCTATATTACTTTGAATAATCTTTCCAACGCCGCTTGATTCGACCCAATCGGACGAATAACGAAGGAGATATGGCCAAACCAATGGAGGAACAGCAATTGAGAAACGGCAAAAAACATCCGGAAGTGTCCACAAAATTGACGATTATCGTATCGATCTCGGCCCATGGTGTAGGCCTTTGAATTAGCCTCCCATAGCAGCAAGAATCGACCCAATCCGCTAATAACGAAGGAGATATTGCCGAAACGGTGGCATGTGCCGGAAAAAGAAGCTCATCGGGGGCCTCCTCTAATTGCGTCGCCGTGGCCTCACCTTTACTTAAACTGCTTTGACCATATCTCCTTCGTTACTTATCCTATTGGGATGATTCTCAAGCGTTAGAAACCTTATTCAAGACCAATAACTTTATGCGATCAAATATTGATTACGAACCGAGATCCAAAATTTCCAACTCGATCATTTCCTAGGGGTACCCCTAGGGAAAATCACTGAAAAATTTTCAAATAAAAATTCAATTTTTTTGTCCAGATTGCACGGATATTTATTTATAGTGTCCCGTGATGAGATTTTGTTATTTGGAAGAGTCTATCACCTGTAGATCCGCCGAATATATCCCAGAATGTGCCCTTCCTTTTATTTGAGCCTCTCACCATGAATCCGGGAATCAAATTTCGATTTTGATTTTTTAGATCTATAGTACTTTGAATAATCTTTTCAACACCGCTTGATTCGACCCAATCGGACGAATAACGAAGGAGATATGGCCAAAACAATGGAGGAACAGCAATTGAGAAACGGCAAAAATATCCTAAGTGTCCACAAAATTGACGATTATCATATCGATCTTGCCCCACGTCGTAGGCCTTTGAATTATCCTCCCATAGCAGCAAGTATCGACCTAATCCGATAAATAACGAAGGAGATATTGCCAAACGGTGGCATGTGCCGACAAAGAAGCTCATCGGGGCCTCCTCTAATTGCGCTGCCGTGGCCTCACTTTTACCGTAAATTGTTTTGACCATATCTCCTTCGTTACTTATCCGATTGGGACGATTCGCAAGAGTTAGAAACCTTATTCAAGAACTATAATTTTATGCGATCAAATATCGATTACGAAATGGAATTCAAAACTACCAACTTTCGTTCATTTCCTAGGTACCCTGGGAAAATCACTGAAAATTTTTGAAATAAAAATTCAATTTTTTTGTCGAGGATTTCACGGATATTTATTTATAGTGTTTCGTGATGAGATTTTGTTATTTGCAAGAGTCTATCACCTGTAGATCCGCCGAATATATCCCAGAATGTGCCCTTCCTTTTATTTGAGCCTATCACCATGAATCCGGGAATCAAATTTTGATTTTGATTTCTTAGATCTATAGTACTTTGAATAATCTTTCCAACGCCGCTTGATTCGACCCAATCGGACGAATAACGAAGGAGATATGGCCAAAACAATGGAGGAACAGCAATTGAGAAACGGCAAAAAACATCCAGAAATGTCTGCAAAATTGACGATTAATAAATAACGAAGGAGATATTGCCGAGACGGTGGCATGTGCCGAAAAAAGAAGCTCATCGGGGCCTCCTCTAATTGCGCTGCCGTGGCCTCACTTTTACCGTAAATTGTTTTGACCATATCTCCTTCGTTACTTATCCGATTGGGACGATTCTCGAGCGTTAGAAACCTTATTCAAGACCTATAACTTTATGCGATCAAATATCGATTACGAATGGATCAAAATTTCCAACTCGATCATTTCTAGGGTACCCACGGGAAAATCACCTGAAAAATTTTCGAAATAAAAATTCAATTTTTTTGTCCAGGATTGCACGGATATTTATTTATAGTGTCGAGTGATGAGATTTTGTTATTTGCAAAAGTCTATCACCTGTAGATCCGCCGAATATATCCCAGAATGTGCCATTCCTTTTATTTGAGCCTGTCACCATGAATCCGGGAATCAAATTTCGATTTTGATTTTTTAGATCTATATTACTTTGAATAATCTTTCCAACGCCGCTTGATTCGACCCAATCGGACGAATAACGAAGGAGATATGGCCAAACCAATGGAGGAACATCAATTGAGAAACGGCAAAAAACATCCGGAAGTGTCCACAAAATTGACGATTATCGTATCGATCTCGGCCCATGTCGTAGGCCTTTGAATTAGCCTCCCATAGCAGCAAGAATCGACCCAATCCGATAAATAACAAAGGAGATATTGCCGAAACGGTGGCATGTGCCGGAAAAAGAAGCTCATCGGGGCCTCTCTAATTGCGCGTGCCGTGGCCTCACTTTTACCGAAGCTGCTTTGACCGTATCTCCTTCTACTTATCCTATTGGGACGATTCTCAGCGTTAGAAACCTTATTCAAGACCTATAACTTTATGCGATCAAATATCGATTACGAATCGGGATCCAAAATTTCCAACTCGATCATTTCTAGGGGTACCCCAGGAAAATCACTGAAAATTTTCGAAATAAAAATTCAATTTTTTTGTCCAGAATTGCACGGATATTTATTTATAGTGTCCCGTGATGAGATTTTGTTATTTGGAAGAGTCTATCACCTGTAGATCCGCCGAATATATCCGAGAATGTGCCCTTCCTTTTATTTGAGCCTCTCACCATGAATTCGGGAATCAAATTTCGATTTTGATTTTTTAGATCTATAGTACTTTGAATAATCTTTCCAACGCCGCTTGATTCGACCCAATCGGACGAATAACGAAGGAGATATGGCCAAAACAATGGAGGAACAGCAATTGAGAAATGGCAAAAAACATCCCGAAGTGTCCGCAAAATTGACGATTATCGTATCGATCTCGCCCCATGTCGTAGGCCTTTGAATTAGGCTCCCATAGCAGCAAGAATCGACCCAATCCGATAAATAACGAAGGAGATATTGCCGAAACGGTGGCATGTGCCGAACAAAGAAGCTCACCGGGGGCCTCCTCTAATTGCGTCGTCGTGGCCTCACTTTTACTTAAACTGCTTTTGACCATATCTCCTTCGTTACTTATCCTATTGGGACGATTCTCAAAGCGTTAGAAACCTTATTCAAGACCTATAACTTTATGCGATCAAATATCGACACGAACCGATCCAAAATTTCAACTTTCGATCATTTCCCTAGGGGTACCCTAGGAAAATCACCTGAAAAATTTTCGAAATAAAAATTCAATTTTTTTGTCCAGGATTGCAAGTATATTTATTTATAGTGTCCCGTGATGAGATTTTGTTATTTTCAAGAGTCTATCACCTGTGGATCCGTCGAATATATCCCAGAATGTGCCATTCCTTTTATTTGAGCCTCTCACCATGAATCCGGGAATCAAATTTCAATTTTGATTTTTTAGATCTATAGAACTTTGAATAATCTTTCCAACGCCGCTTGATTCGACCCAATCGGACGAATAACGAAGGAGAAATTGCCAAAACAATGGAGGAACAACAATTGAGAAACGGCAAAAAAATCCGGAAGTGTCCAAAAAATTGACGATTATCATATCGATCTCGCCCCATGTCGTAGGCCTTTGAATTCGCCTCCCATAGCAGTAAGAATCGACCCAATCCGATAAATAACGAAGGAGATATTGCCAAAACGGTGGCATGTGCCGAAAAAAGAAGCTCATCGGGGGCCTCCTCTAATTGCGTCGTCGTGGCATCACTTTTACCAGAAACTGTTCTGACCATATCTCCTTCGTTACTTATCCGATTGGGACGATTCTCGAAGCGTTAGAAACCTTATTCGAATACCTATAACTTTATGCGATCAAATATCGATTACGAACCGGAATCCAAAATTCCCAACTTTCGATCATTTCTAGGGTACTTCTGAAAATCACCTGAAAATTTTTTGAAATAAAAATTCAATTTTTTTGTCCAGGATTGCACGGATATTTATTTATAGTGTCCCGTGATGAGATTTTGTTATTTGCAAGAGTCTATCACCTGTGGATCCGCCGAATATATCCCAGAATGTGCCCTTACTTTTATTTGAGCCTGTCACCATGAATCCGGGAATCAAATTTCGATTTTGATTTTTTAGATCTATATTACTTTGAATAATCTTTCCAACGCCGCTTGATTCGACTCAATCGGACGAATAACGAAGGAGATATGGCCAAACCAATGGAGGAACAGCAATTGAGAAACGGCAAAAAACATCCGGAAGTGTCCACAAAATTGACGATTATCGTATCGATCTCGGCCCATGGTGTAGGCCTTTGAATTAGCCTCCCATAGCAGCAAGAATCGACCCAATCCGATAATAACGAAGGAGATATTGCCAAAACGGTGGCATGTGCCGGAAAAAGAAGCTCATCGGGGGCCTCCTCTAATTGCGTCGCCGTGGCCTCACCTTTACCAGAAACTGTTTTGACCATATCTCCTTCGTTACTTATCCTATTGGGATGATTCTCGAAGCGTTAGAAACCTTATTCGAAGACCAATAACTTTATGCGATCAAATATTGATTACGAACCGAGATCCAAAATTTCCAACTTTCGATCATTTCCCCTAGGGGTACCCCTAGGGAAAATCACCTGAAAATTTTTCGAAATAAAAATTCAATTTTTTTGTCCAGGATTGCACGGATATTTATTTATAGTGTCCCGTGATGAGATTTTGTTATTTGCAAGAGTCTATCACCTGTAGATCCGCCAAATATATCCCAGAATGTGCCCTTCCTTTTATTTGAGCCTCTCACCATGAATCCGGGAATCTAATTTCGATTTTGATTTTTTAGATCTATAGTACTTTGAATAATCTTTCCAACACCGCTTGATTCGACCCAATCGGACGAATAACGAAGGAGATATGGCCAAAACAATGGAGGAACAGCAATTGAGAAACGGCAAAAAATATCCGGAAGTGTCCACAAAATTGACGATTATCATATCGATCTTGCCCCACGTCGTAGGCCTTTGAATTATCCTCCCATAGCAGCAAGTATCGACCTAATCCGATAAATAACGAAGGAGATATTGCCGAAACGGTGGCATGTGCCGGACAAAGAAGCTCATCGGGGGCCTCCTCTAATTGCGTCGTCGTGGCCTCACTTTTACCAGTAAAATTGTTTTGACCATATCTCCTTCGTTACTTATCCGATTGGGACGATTCGCGAAGAGTTAGAAACCTTATTCGAAGAACTATAATTTTATGCGATCAAATATCGATTACGAAATGGAATTCAAAACTACCAACTTTCGTTCATTTCCCCTAGGGCTACCCCTAGGGAAAATCACCTGAAAAATTTTCGAAATAAAAATTCAATTTTTTTGTCCAGGATTTCACGGATATTTATTTATAGTGTTTCGTGATGAGATTTTGTTATTTGCAAGAGTCTATCACCTGTAGATCCGCCGAATATATCCCAGAATGTGCCCTTCCTTTTATTTGAGCCTATCACCATGAATCCGGGAATCAAATTTTGATTTTGATTTCTTAGATCTATAGTACTTTGAATAATCTTTCCAACGCCGCTTGATTCGACCCAATCGGACGAATAACGAAGGAGATATGGCCAAAACAATGGAGGAACAGCAATTGAGAAACGGCAAAAAACATCCGTAAATGTACGCAAAATTGACGATTAATAAATAACGAAGGAGATATTGCCAAACGGTGGCATGTGCCAAAAAGAAGCTCATCGGGGCCTCCTCTAATTGCGCTGCCGTGGCCTCACTTTTACGAAGCTGTTTTGACCATATCTCCTTCGTTACTTATCCGATTGGGACGATTCTGAGCGTTAGAAACCTTATTCAAGACCTATAACTTTATGCGATCAAATATCGATTACGAACCGGGATCAAAATTTCCAACCTCGATCATTTCTAGGGGTACCCCTAGGGAAAATCACTGAAAAATTTTCAAATAAAAATTCAATTTTTTTGTCCAGGATTGCACGGATATTTATTTATAGTGTCGAGTGATGAGATTTTGTTATTTGCATGAGTCTATCACCTGTAGATCCGCCGAATATATCCCAGAATGTGCCCTTCCTTTTATTTGAGCCTCTCACCATGAATCCGGGAATCAAATTTCGATTTTGATTTTTTAGATATATAGTACTTTGAATAATCTTCCCAACGCCGCTTGATTCGACCCAATCGGACGAATAACGAAGGAGATATGGCCAAATCAATGGAGGAACAGCAATTGAGAAACGGCAAAAACATCCGGAAGTGTCCACAAAATTGACGATTATCGTATCGATCTCGCCCCATGTCGTAGGCCTTTGAATTAGCCTCCCATAGCAGCAATAATCGACCCAATCCGATAAATAACGAAGGAGATATTGCCGAAACGGCATGTGCCGGAAAAAGAAGCTCATCGGGGCCTCCTCTAATTGCGCGCCGTGGCCTCACTTTTACCAGAAGCTGTTTTGACCGTATCTCCTTCGTTACTTATCCTATTGGGACGATTCTCAGCGTTAGAAACCTTATTCAAGACCTATAACTTTATGCGATCAAATATCGATTACGAACCGATCCAAAATTTCCAACTTTCGATCATTTCCCCAGGGTACCCTAGGAAAATCACCTGAAAAATTTTCGAAATAAAAATTCAATTTTTTGTCCAGGATTGCACGGATATTTATTTATAGTGTCCCGTGATGAGGTTTTGTTATTTGCAAGAGTCTATCACCTGTAGATCCGCCGAATATATCCGAGAATGTGCCCTTCCTTTTATTTTAGCCTCTCACCATGAATCCGGGAATCAAATTTCGATTTTGATTTTTTAGATCTATAGTACTTTGAATAATCTTTCCAACGCCGCTTGATTCGACCCAATCGGACGAATAACGAAGGAGATATGGCCAAACCAATGGAGGAACAGCAATTGAGAAATGACAAAAAACATCCCGAAGTGTCCGCAAAATTGACGATTATCGTATCGATCTCGCCCCATGTCGTAGGCCTTTGAATTAGGCTCCCATAGCAGCAAGAATCGACCCAATCCGATAAATAACGAAGGAGATATTGCCGAAACGGTGGCATGTGCCGAACAAAGAACCTCACCGGGGGCCTCCTCTAATTGCGTCGTCGTGGCCTCACTTTTACCAGAAACTGTTTTGACCATATCTACTTCGTTACTTATCCTATTGGGACGATTCTCAAAGCGTTAGAAACCTTATTCGAAGACCTATAACTTTATGTGATAAAATATCGATTACGAACCGGGATCCAAAATTTCCAACTTTCGATCATTTCCCTTAGGGGTACCCCCAGGGAAAATCACCTGAAAAATTTTCGAAATAAAAATTCAATTTTATTGTCCAGGATTGCACGTATATTTATTTATAGTGTCCCGTGATGAGATTTTGTTATTTGCAAGAGTCTATCACCTGTGGATCCGTCGAATATATCCCAGAATGTGCCATTCCTTTTATTTGAGCCTCTCACCATGAATCCGGGAATCAAATTTCAATTTTGATTTTTTAGATCTATAGAACTTTGAATAATCTTTCCAACGCCGCTTGATTCGACCCACTCGGACGAATAACGAAGGAGATATGGCCAAACTAATGGAGGAACAAAGAATTGAGAAACGGCAAAAAACATCCGGAAGTGTCCACAAAATTGACGATTATCGTATCGATCTCGGCCCATGTCGTAGGCCTTTGAATTCGCCTCCCATAGCAGTAAGAATCGACCCAATCCGATAAATAACGAAGGAGATATTGCCAAAATGGTGGCATGTGCCGAAAAAAGAAGCTCATCGGGGGCCTCCTCTAATTGCGTCGTCGTGGCCTCACTTTTACCGTAAAGCTGCTCGACCATATCTACTTAGTTACTTATCGGTTTGGGACGATTCTCAAGCGTTAGAAACCTTATTCGAATACCTATAACTTTATGCGATCAAATATCGATTACGAACCGGAATCCAAAATTCCCAACTTTCGATCATTTCTAGGGGTACCCTGGAAAATCACTGAAAATTTTTGAAATAAAAATTCAATTTTTTTGTCCAGGATTGCACGGATATTTAATTATAGTGTCCCGTGATGATATTTTGTTATTTTAATGAGTCTATCATGTGTTGATCCGCCGAATATATCCTGAATGTGCCCTTCCTTTTATTTGAGCCTCTCACCATGAATCCGGAATCAAATTTCAATTTTGATTTTTAGATCTATGGAACTTTGAATAATCTTTCCAACGCCGCTTGATTCGACCCACTCGGACGAATAACGAAGGAGATATGGCCAAACTAATGGAGGAACAGCAATTGAGAAACGGCAAAAAACATCCCGAAGTGTCCGCAAAATTGACGATTATCGTATCGATCTCGCGCCATGTCGTAGGCCTTTGAATTAGCCTCCCATAGCAGCAAGAATCGACCCAATCCGATAAATAACGAAGGAGATATTGCCGAAACGGTGGCATGTGCCGAACAAAGAAGCTCATCGGGGGCCTCCTCTAATTGCGTCGTCGTGGCCTCACTTTTACCAGAAACTGTTTTGACCATATCTCCTTCGTTACTTATCCTATTGGGACGATTCTCGAAGCGTTAGAAACCTTATTCGAAGACCTATAACTTTATGCGATCAAATATCGATTACGAACCGGGATCCAAAATTTCCAACTTTCGATCATTTCCTAGGTACCTAGGGAAAATCACCTGAAAAATTTTCGAAATAAAAATTCAATTTTTTTGTCCAGGATTGCACGGATATTTATTTATAGTGTCGAGTGATGAAATTTTGTTATTTGCAAGAGTCTATCACCTGTAGATCCGCCGAATATATCCCAGAATGTGCCCTTACTTTTATTTGAGCCTGTCACCATGAATCCGAGAATCAAATTTCGATTTTGATTTTTTAGATCTATATTACTTTGAATAAGCTTTCCAACGCCACTTGATTCGACCCAATCGGACGAATAACGAAGGAGATATGGCCAAAACAATGGAGGAACAGCAATTGAGAAACGGCAAAAAACATCCGGAAGTGTCCACAAAATTGACGATTATCGTATCGATCTCGCCCCATGTCGTAGGCCTTTGAATTAGCCTCCCATAGCAGCAAGAATCGACCCAATCCGATAAATAACGAAGGAGATATTGCCGAAACGGTGGCATATGCCGGAAAAAGAAGCTCATCGGGGGCCTCCTCTAATTGCGTCGCCGTGGCCTCACTTTTACCAGAAACTGTTTTGACCATATCTCCTTCGTTACTTATCCTATTGGGATGATTCTCGAAGTGTTAGAAACCTTATTCGAATACCTATAACTTTATGCGATTAAATATCGATTACGAACCAGAATCCAAAATTTCCAACTTTCGATCATTTCCCCTAGGGGTACCCCTAGGGAAAATCACCTGAAAAATTTTCGAAATAAAAATTCAATTTTTTTGTCCAGGATTGCACGGATATTTATTTATAGTGTCGAGTGATGAAATTTTGTTATTTGCAAGAGTCTATCACCTGTAGATCCGCCGAATATATCCCAGAATGTGCCCTTACTTTTATTTGAGCCTGTCACCATGAATCCGAGAATCAAATTTCGATTTTAATTTTTTAGATCTATATTACTTTGAATAATCTTTCCAACGCCGCTTGATTCGACCCAATCGGACGAATAACGAAGGAGATATGGCCAAACCAATGGAGGAACAGCAATTGAGAAACGGCAAAAAACATCCGGAAGTGTCCACAAAATTGACGATTATCGTATCGATCTCGGCCCATGGTGTAGGCCTTTGAATTAGCCTCCCATAGCAGCAAGAATCGACCCAATCCGATAATAACGAAGGAGATATTGCCGAAACGGTGGCATGTGCCGGAAAAAGAAGCTCATCGGGGGCCTCCTCTAATTGCGTCGCCGTGGCCTCACCTTTACCAGAAACTGTTTTGACCATATCTCCTTCGTTACTTATCCTATTGGGATGATTCTCGAAGCGTTAGAAACCTTATTCGAAGACCAATAACTTTATGCGATCAAATATTGATTACGAACCGAGATCCAAAATTTCCAACTTTCGATCATTTCCCCTAGGGGTACCCCTAGGGAAAATCACCTGAAAAATTTTCGAAATAAAAATTCAATTTTTTTGTCCAGGATTGCACGGATATTTATTTATAGTGTCCCGTGATGAGATTTTGTTATTTGCAAGAGTCTATCACCTGTAGATCCGCCAAATATATCCCAGAATGTGCCCTTCCTTTTATTTGAGCCTCTCACCATGAATCCGGGAATCAAATTTCGATTTTGATTTTTTAGATCTATAGTACTTTGAATAATATTTTCAACACCGCTTGATTCGACCCAATCGGACGAATAACGAAGGAGATATGGCCAAAACAATGGAGGAACAGCAATTGAGAAACGGCAAAAAATATCCGGAAGTGTCCACAAAATTGACGATTATCATATCGATCTTGCCCCACGTCGTAGGCCTTTGAATTATCCTCCCATAGCAGCAAGTATCGACCTAATCCGATAAATAACGAAGGAGATATTGCCGAAACGGTGGCATGTGCCGGACAAAGAAGCTCATCGGGGGCCTCCTCTAATTGCGTCGTCGTGGCCTCACTTTTACCAGAAATTGTTTTGACCATATCTCCTTCGTTACTTATCCGATTGGGACGATTCGCGAAGAGTTAGAAACCTTATTCGAAGAACTATAATTTTATGCGATCAAATATCGATTACGAAATGGAATTCAAAACTACCAACTTTCGTTCATTTCCCCTAGGGTACCCCTGGGGAAAATCACCTGAAATTTTTTTGAAATAAAAATTCAATTTTTTTGTCGAGGATTTCACGGATATTTATTTATAGTGTTTCGTGATGAGATTTTGTTATTTGCAAGAGTCTATCACCTGTAGATCCGCCGAATATATCCCAGAATGTGCCCTTCCTTTTATTTGAGCCTATCACCATGAATCCGGGAATCAAATTTTGATTTTGATTTCTTAGATCTATAGTACTTTGAATAATCTTTCCAACGCCGCTTGATTCGACCCAATCGGACGAATAACGAAGGAGATATGGCCAAAACAATGGAGGAACAGCAATTGAGAAACGGCAAAAAACATCCAGAAATGTCTGCAAAATTGACGATTAATAAATAACGAAGGAGATATTGCCGAGACGGTGGCATGTGCCGAAAAAAGAAGCTCATCGGGGGCCTCCTCTAATTGCGTCGTCGTGGCCTCACTTTTACCAGAAACTGTTTTGACCATATCTCCTTCGTTACTTATCCGATTGGGACGATTCTCGGAGCGTTAGAAACCTTATTCGAAGACCTATAACTTTATGCGATCAAATATCGATTACGAACCGGGATCAAAAATTTCCAACCCTCGATCATTTCCCCTAGGGGTACCCCTAGGGAAAATCACCTGAAAAATTTTCGAAATAAAAATTCAATTTTTTTGTCCAGGATTGCACGGATATTTATTTATAGTGTCGAGTGATGAGATTTTGTTATTTGCAAAAGTCTATCACCTGTAGATCCGCCGAATATATCCCAGAATGTGCCATTCCTTTTATTTGAGCCTGTCACCATGAATCCGGGAATCAAATTTCGATTTTGATTTTTTAGATCTATATTACTTTGAATAATCTTTCCAACGCCGCTTGATTCGACCCAATCGGACGAATAACGAAGGAGATATGGCCAAAACAATGGAGGAACAGCAATTGAGAAACGGCAAAAAACATCCGGAAGTGTCCACAAAATTGACGATTATCGTATCGATCTCGCCCCATGTCGTAGGCCTTTGAATTAGCCTCCCATAGCAGCAAGAATCGACCCAATCCGATAAATAACAAAGGAGATATTGCCGAAACGGTGGCATGTGCCGGAAAAAGAAGCTCATCGGGGGCCTCCTCTAATTGCGTCGCCGTGGCCTCACTTTTACCAGAAACTGTTTTGACCATATCTCCTTCGTTACTTATCCTATTGGGACGATTCTCGAAGCGTTAGAAACCTTATTCGAAGACCTATAACTTTATGCGATCAAATATCGATTACGAACTGGGATCCAAAATTTCCAACTTTCGATCATTTCCCCTAGGGGTACCCCTAGGGAAAATCACCTGAAAAATTTTCGAAATAAAAATTCAATTTTTTGTCCAGGATTGCACGGATATTTATTTATAGTGTCCCGTGATGAGGTTTTGTTATTTGCAAGAGTCTATCACCTGTAGATCCGCCGAATATATCCCAGAATGTGCCCTTCCTTTTATTTGAGCCTCTCACCATGAATCCGGGAATCAAATTTCGATTTTGATTTTTTAGATCTATAGTACTTTGAATAATCTTTCCAACACCGCTTGATTCGACCCAATCGGACGAATAACGAAGGAGATATGGCCAAAACAATGGAGGAACAGCAATTGAGAAACGGCAAAAAATATCCGGAAGTGTCCACAAAATTGACGATTATCATATCGATCTTGCCCCACGTCGTAGGCCTTTGAATTATCCTCCCATAGCAGCAAGTATCGACCTAATCCGATAAATAACGAAGGAGATATTGCCGAAACGGTGGCATGTGCCGGACAAAGAAGCTCATCGGGGGCCTCCTCTAATTGCGTCGTCGTGGCCTCACTTTTACCAGAAATTGTTTTGACCATATCTCCTTCGTTACTTATCCGATTGGGACGATTCGCGAAGAGTTAGAAACCTTATTCGAAGAACTATAATTTTATGCGATCAAATATCGATTACGAAATGGAATTCAAAACTACCAACTTTCGTTCATTTCCCCTAGGGCTACCCCTAGGGAAAATCACCTGAAAAATTTTCGAAATAAAAATTCAATTTTTTTGTCCAGGATTTCACGGATATTTATTTATAGTGTTTCGTGATGAGATTTTGTTATTTGCAAGAGTCTATCACCTGTAGATCCGCCGAATATATCCCAGAATGTGCCCTTCCTTTTATTTGAGCCTATCACCATGAATCCGGGAATCAAATTTTGATTTTGATTTCTTAGATCTATAGTACTTTGAATAATCTTTCCAACGCCGCTTGATTCGACCCAATCGGACGAATAACGAAGGAGATATGGCCAAAACAATGGAGGAACAGCAATTGAGAAACGGCAAAAAACATCCAGAAATGTCTGCAAAATTGACGATTAATAAATAACGAAGGAGATATTGCCGAAACGGTGGCATGTGCCGAAAAAAGAAGCTCATCGGGGGCCTCCTCTAATTGCGTCGTCGTGGCCTCACTTTTACCAGAAACTGTTTTGACCATATCTCCTTCGTTACTTATCCGATTGGGACGATTCTCGGAGCGTTAGAAACCTTATTCGAAGACCTATAACTTTATGCGATCAAATATCGATTACGAACCGGGATCAAAAATTTCCAACCCTCGATCATTTCCCCTAGGGGTACCCCTAGGGAAAATCACCTGAAAAATTTTCGAAATAAAAATTCAATTTTTTTGTCCAGGATTGCACGGATATTTATTTATAGTGTCGAGTGATGAGATTTTGTTATTTGCAAGAGTCTATCACCTGTAGATCCGCCGAATATATCCCAGAATGTGCCATTCCTTTTATTTGAGCCTCTCACCATGAATCCGGGAATCAAATTTCGATTTTGATTTTTTAGATCTATATTACTTTGAATAATCTTTCCAACGCCGCTTGATTCGACCCAATCGGACGAATAACGAAGGAGATATGGCCAAACCAATGGAGGAACAGCAATTGAGAAACGGCAAAAAACATCCGGAAGTGTCCACAAAATTGACGATTATCGTATCGATCTCGGCCCATGTCGTAGGCCTTTGAATTAGCCTCCCATAGCAGCAAGAATCGACCCAATCCGATAAATAACGAAGGAGATATTGCCGAAACGGTGGCATGTGCCGGAAAAAGAAGCTCATCGGGGGCCTCCTCTAATTGCGTCGCCGTGGCCTCACTTTTACCAGAAACTGTTTTGACCGTATCTCCTTCGTTACTTATCCTATTGGGACGATTCTCGAAGCGTTAGAAACCTTATTCGAAGACCTATAACTTTATGCGATCAAATATCGATTACGAACCGGAATCCAAAATTTCCAACTTTCGATCATTTCCCCTAGGGAAAATCACCGGAAAAATTTTCGAAATAAAAATTCAATTTTTTGTCCAGGATTGCACGGATATTTATTTATAGTGTCCCGTGATGAGATTTTGTTATTTGCAAGAGTCTATCACCTGTAGATCCGCCGAATATATCCGAGAATGTGCCCTTCCTTTTATTTTAGCCTCTCACCATGAATCCGGGAATCAAATTTCGATTTTGATTTTTTAGATCTATAGTACTTTGAATAATCTTTCCAACGCCGCTTGATTCGACCCAATCGGACGAATAACGAAGGAGATATGGCCAAACCAATGGAGGAACAGCAATTGAGAAATGACAAAAAACATCCCGAAGTGTCCGCAAAATTGACGATTATCATATCGATCTCGCCCCATGTCGTAGGCCTTTGAATTAGGCTCCCATAGCAGCAAGAATCGACCCAATCCGATAAATAACGAAGGAGATATTGCCGAAACGGTGGCATGTGCCGAACAAAGAAGCTCACCGGGGGCCTCCTCTAATTGCGTCGTCGTGGCCTCACTTTTACCAGAAACTGTTTTGACCATATCTACTTCGTTACTTATCCTATTGGGACGATTCTCAAAGCGTTAGAAACCTTATTCGAAGACCTATAACTTTATGCGATCAAATATCGATTACGAACCGGGATCCAAAATTTCCAACTTTCGATCATTTCCCCTAGGGGTACCCCTAGGGAAAATCACCTGAAAAATTTTCGAAATAAAAATTCAATTTTTTTGTCCAGGATTGCAAGTATATTTATTTATAGTGTCCCGTGATGAGATTTTGTTATTTTCAAGAGTCTATCACCTGTGGATCCGTCGAATATATCCCAGAATGTGCCATTCCTTTTATTTGAGCCTCTCACCATGAATCCGGGAATCAAATTTCAATTTTGATTTTTTAGATCTATAGAACTTTGAATAATCTTTCCAACGCCGCTTGATTCGACCCACTCGGACGAATAACGAAGGAGATATGGCCAAACTAATGGAGGAACAGCAATTGAGAAACGGCAAAAAACATCCGGAAGTGTCCACAAAATTGACGATTATCGTATCGATCTCGGCCCATGTCGTAGGCCTTTGAATTCGCCTCCCATAGCAGTAAGAATCGACCCAATCCGATAAATAACGAAGGAGATATTGCCAAAATGGTGGCATGTGCCGAAAAAAGAAGCTCATCGGGGGCCTCCTCTAATTGCGTCGTCGTGGCCTCACTTTTACCAGAAACTGTTCTGACCATATCTCCTTCGTTACTTATCCGATTGGGACGATTCTCGAAGCGTTAGAAACCTTATTCGAATACCTATAACTTTATGCGATCAAATATCGATTACGAACCGGAATCCAAAATTCCCAACTTTCGATCATTTCCCCTAGGGGTACCCCTCGGGAAAATCACCTGAAAATTTTTTGAAATAAAAATTCAATTTTTTTGTCCAGGATTGCACGGATATTTATTTATAGTGTCCCGTGATGATATTTTGTTATTTGCAAGAGTCTATCACCTGTGGATCCGCCGAATATATCCCAGAATGTGCCCTTCCTTTTATTTGAGCCTCTCACCATGAATCCGGGAATCAAATTTCAATTTTGATTTTTTAGATCTATGGAACTTTGAATAATCTTTCCAACGCCGCTTGATTCGACCCACTCGGACGAATAACGAAGGAGATATGGCCAAACTAATGGAGGAACAGCAATTGAGAAACGGCAAAAAACATCCCGAAGTGTCCGCAAAATTGACGATTATCGTATCGATCTCGCCCCATGTCGTAGGCCTTTGAATTAGCCTCCCATAGCAGCAAGAATCGACCCAATCCGATAAATAACGAAGGAGATATTGCCGAAACGGTGGCATGTGCCGAACAAAGAAGCTCATCGGGGGCCTCCTCTAATTGCGTCGTCGTGGCCTCACTTTTACCAGAAACTGTTTTGACCATATCTCCTTCGTTACTTATCCTATTGGGACGATTCTCGAAGCGTTAGAAACCTTATTCGAAGACCTATAACTTTATGCGATCAAATATCGATTACGAACCGGGATCCAAAATTTCCAACTTTCGATCATTTCTGTGGGTACCCTAGGGAAAATCACCTGAAAAATTTTCGAAATAAAAATTCAATTTTTTTGTCCAGGATTGCACGGATATTTATTTATAGTGTCGAGTGATGAAATTTTGTTATTTGCAAGAGTCTATCACCTGTAGATCCGCCGAATATATCCCAGAATGTGCCCTTACTTTTATTTGAGCCTGTCACCATGAATCCGAGAATCAAATTTCGATTTTGATTTTTTAGATCTATATTACTTTGAATAAGCTTTCCAACGCCACTTGATTCGACCCAATCGGACGAATAACGAAGGAGATATGGCCAAACCAATGGAGGAACAGCAATTGAGAAACGGCAAAAAACATCCGGAAGTGTCCACAAAATTGACGATTATCGTATCGATCTCGGCCCATGTCGTAGGCCTTTGAATTAGCCTCCCATAGCAGCAAGAATCGACCCAATCCGATAAATAACGAAGGAGATATTGCCGAAACGGTGGCATGTGCCAGAAAAAGAAGCTCATCGGGGGCCTCCTCTAATTGCGTCGCCGTGGCCTCACTTTTACCAGAAACTGTTTTGACCATATCTCCTTCGTTACTTATCCTATTGGGATGATTCTCGAAGTGTTAGAAACCTTATTCGAAGACCTATAACTTTATGCGATCAAATATCGATTACGAACCGGGATCCAAAATTTCCAACTTTCGATCATTTCCCCTAGGGGTACCCCAAGGGAAAATCACCTGAAAAATTATCGAAATAAAAATTCAATTAATTTGACCAGAATTTCACGGAAATATATTTATAGTGTCCCTTGATGAGAATATGTTATATGCAATAGTCTATCACTGTAGATCCGCGAATATATCCTGAATGTGCCCTTCCTTTTATTTGAGCCTCTCACCATGAATCCGGGAATCAAATTTCGATTTTGATTTTTTAGATCTATAGTACTTTGAATAATCTTTCCAACGCCGCTTGATTCGACCCAATCGGACGAATAACGAAGGAGATATGGCCAAAACAATGGAGGAACAGCAATTGAGAAACGGCAAATAATATCCGGAAGTGTCCATAAAATTAACGATTATCATATCGATCTTGCCCCATGTCGTAGGCCTTTGAATTATCCTCCCATAGCAGCAAGAATCGACCTAATCCGATAAATAACGAAGGAGATATTGCCGAAACGGTGGCATGTGCCGGACAAAGAAGCTCATCGGGGGCCTCCTCTAATTGCATCGTCGTGGCCTCACTTTTACCAGAAATTGTTTTGACCATATCTCCTTCGTTACTTATCCGATTGGGACGATTCGCGAAGAGTTAGAAACCTTATTCGAAGAATTATAATTTTATGCGATCAAATATCGATTACGAAACGGAATTCAAAACTACCAACTTTCGTTCATTTCCCCTAGGGCTACCCCTAGGGAAAATCACCTGAAAAATTTTCGAAATAAAAATTCAATTTTTTTGTCGAGGATTTCACGGATATTTATTTATAGTGTTTCGTGATGAGATTTTGTTATTTGCAAGAGTCTATCACCTGTAGATCCGCCGAATATATCCCAGAATGTGCCCTTCCTTTTATTTGAGCCTCTCACCATGAATCCGGGAATCAAATTTTGATTTTGATTTTTTAGATCTATAGTACTTTGAATAATCTTTCCAACGCCGCTTGATTCGACCCAATCGGACGAATAACGAAGGAGATATGGCCAAAACAATGGAGGAAAAGCAATTGAGAAACGGCAAAAAACATCCAGAAGTGTCTGCAAAATTGACGATTAATAAATAACGAAGGAGATATTGCCGAAACGGTGGCATGTGCCGAAAAAAGAAGCTCATCGGGGGCCTCCTCTAATTGCGTCGTCGTGGCCTCACTTTTACCAGAAACTGTTTTGACCATATCTCGTTCGTTACTTATCCGATTGGGACGATTCTCGGAGCGTTAGAAACCTTATTCGAAGACCTATAACTTTATGCGACCAAATATCGATTACGAACCGGAATCCAAAATTTCCAACTTTCGATCATTTCCCCTAGGGGTACCCCTAGGGAAAATCACCTGAAATTTTTTTGAAATAAAAATTCAATATTTTTGTCCAGGATTGCAAGGATATTTATTTATAGTGTCCCGTGATGAGATTTTGTTATTTGCAAGAGTCTATCACCTGTGGATCCGCCAAATATATCCCAGAATGTGCCCTTCCTTTTATTTGAGCCTCTCACCATGAATCCGGGAATCAAATTTCAATTTTGATTTTTTAGATCTATAGAACTTTGAATAATATTTCCAACGCCGCTTGATTCGACCCACTCGGACGAATAACGAAGGAGATATGGCCAAACTAATGGAGGAACAGCAATTGAGAAACTGCAAAAAACATCCCGAAGTGTCCGCAAAATTGACGATTATCGTATCGATCTCGCCCCATGTCGTAGGCCTTTGAATTAGCCTCCAATAGCAGCAAGAATCGACCCAATCCGATAAATAACGAAGGAGATATTGACGAAACGGTGGCAGGTGCCGAACAAAGAAGCTCATCGGGGGCCTCCTCTAATTGCGTCGTCGTGGCCTCACTTTTACCAGAAACTGTTTTGACCATATCTCCTTCGTTACTTATCCTATTGGGACGATTCTTGAAGCGTTAGAAACCTTATTCGAAGACCTATAACTTTATGCGATCAAATATCGATTACGAACCGGGATCCAAAATTTCCAACTTTCGATCATTTCCCCTAGGGGTACCCCTAGGGAAAATCACCTGAAAAATTTTCGAAATAAAAATTCAATTTTTTTGTCCAGGATTGCACGGATATTTATTTATAGTGTCGAGTGATGAGATTTTGTTATTTGCAAGAGTCTATCACCTGTAGATCCGCCGAATATATCCCAGAATGTGCCCTTCCTTTTATTTGAGCCTGTCACCATGAATCCGGGAATCAAATTTTGATTTTGATTTTTTAGATCTATATTACTTTGAATAATCTTTCCAACGCCGCTTGATTCGACCCAATCGGACGAATAACGAAGGAGATATGGCCAAACCAATGGAGGAACAGCAATTGAGAAACGGCAAAAAACATCCGGAAGTGTCCACAAAATTGACGATTATCGTATCGATCTCAGCCCATGTCGTAGGCCTTTGAATTAGCCTCCCATAGCAGCAAGAAACGACCCAATCCAATAAATAACGAAGGAGATATGGCCGAAACGGTGGCATGTGCCGGAAAAGAAGCTCATCGGGGGCCTCCTCTAATTGCGTCGCCGTGGCCTCACTTTTACCAGAAACTGTTTTGACCATATCTCCTTCGTTACTTATCCGATTGGGACGATTCTCGAAGCGTTAGAAACCTTATTCGAAGACCTATAACTTTATGCGGTCAAATATCGATTCTGACAAGGATCCAAAATTTCCAACTTTCGATCATTTCCCCAAGGGTACCCACAGGAAAATCACTGAAAAATTTTGAAATAAAAATTCAATTTTTTTGTCCAGGATTGCACGGATATTTATTTATAGTGTCGAGTGATGAGATTTTGTTATTTGCAAGAGTCTATCACTGTAGATCCATGAATATATCCTGAATGTGCCCTTCCATTTATTTGAGCCTCTCACCATGAATCCGGGAATCAAATTTCGATTTTGATTTTTTAGATCTATATTACTTTGAATAATCTTTCCAACGCCGCTTGATTCGACCCAATCGGACGAATAACGAAGGAGATATGGCCAAAACAATGGAGGAACAACAATTGAGAAACGGCAAAAAAATCCGGAAGTGTCCACAAAATTGACGATTATCGTATCGATCTCGCCCCATGTCGTAGGCCTTTGAATTAGCCTCCCATAGCAGCAAGAATCGACCCAATCCGATAAATAACGAAGGAGATATTGCCGAAACGGTGGCATGTGCCGGAAAAAGAAGCTCATCGGGGGCCTCCTCTAATTGCGTCGCCGTGGCCTCACTTTTACCAGAAACTGTTTTGACCATATCTCCTTCGTTACTTATCCTATTGGGACGATTCTCGAAGCGTTAGAAACCTTATTCGAAGACCTATAACTTTATGCGGTCAAATATCGATTACGAACCGGGATCCAAAATTTCCAACTTTCGATCATTTCCCCTAGGGGTACCCCTAGGGAAAATCACCTGAAAAATTTTCGAAATAAAAATTCAATTTTTTTGTCCAGGATTGCACGGATATTTATTTATAGTGTCGAGTGATGAGATTTTGTTATTTGCAAGAGTCTATCACCTGTAGATCCGCCGAATATATCCCAGAATGTGCCCTTCCTTTTATTTGAGCCTGTCACCCTGAATCCGGGAATCAAATTTCGATTTTTATTTTTTAGATCTATAGTACTTTGAATAATCTTTCCAACGCCGCTTGATTCGACCCAATCGGACGAATAACGAAGGAGATATGGCCAAAACAATGGAGGAACAGCAATTGAGAAACGGCAAAAAATATCCGGAAGTGTCCACAAAATTGACGATTATCATATCGATCTTGCCCCATGTCGTAGGCCTTTGAATTATCCTCCCATAGCAGCAAGAATCGACCCAATCCGATAAATAACGAAGGAGATATTGCCGAAACGGTGGCATGTGCCGGACAAAGAAGCTCATCGGGGGCCTCCTCTAATTGCATCGTCGTGGACTCACTTTTACCAGAAATTGTTTTGACCATATCTCCTTCGTTACTTATCCGATTGGGACGATTCGCGAAGAGTTAGAAACCTTATTCGAAGAATTATAATTTTATGCGATCAAATATCGATTACGAAACGGAATTCAAAACTACCAACTTTCGTTCATTTCCCCTAGGGCTACCCCTAGGGAAAATCACCTGAAAAATTTTCGAAATAAAAATTCAATTTTTTTGTCCAGGATTTCACGGATATTTATTTATAGTGTTTCGTGATGAGATTTTGTTATTTGCAAGAGTCTATCACCTGTAGATCCGCCGAATATATCCCAGAATGTGCCCTTCCTTTTATTTGAGCCTCTCACCATGAATCCGGGAATCAAATTTTGATTTTGATTTTTAGATCTATAGTACTTTGAATAATCTTTCCAACGCCGCTTGATTCGACCCAATCGGACGAATAACGAAGGAGATATGTCCAAAACAATGGAGGAACAGCAATTGAGAAACGGCAAAAAACATCCGGAAGTGTACGCAAAATTGACGATTAATAAATAACGAAGGAGATATTGCGAAAGGGTGGCATGTGCAGAAAAATGAAGCTGATCGGGGGCGTCCTGTTAGTTCGTCGTCGTGGCCTCACTTTTACAGAAGCTGTTTTGACCATATCTCGTTCGTTACTTATCCGATTGGGACGATTCTCGGAGCGTTAGAAACCTTATTCAAGACCTATAACTTTATGCGACCAAATATCGATTACGAACCGGAATCCAAAATTTCCAACTTTCGATCATTTCCCCTAGGGGTACCCCTAGGGAAAATCACCTGAAAATTTTTTGAAATAAAAATTCAATATTTTTGTCCAGGATTGCAAGGATATTTATTTATAGTGTCCCGTGATGAGATTTTGTTATTTGCAAGAGTCTATCACCTGTGGATCCGCCAAATATATCCCAGAATGTGCCCTTCCTTTTATTTGAGCCTCTCACCATGAATCCGGGAATCAAATTTCAATTTTGATTTTTTAGATCTATAGAACTTTGAATAATATTTCCAACGCCGCTTGATTCGACCCACTCGGACGAATAACGAAGGAGATATGGCCAAACTAATGGAGGAACAGCAATTGAGAAACTGCAAAAAACATCCCGAAGTGTCCGCAAAAGACGATTATCGTATCGATCTCGCCCCATGTCGTAGGCCTTTGAATTAGCCTCCAATAGCAGCAAGAATCGACCCAATCCGATAAATAACGAAGGAGATATTGACGAAACGGTGGCAGGTGCCGAACAAAGAAGCTCATCGGGGGCCTCCTCTAATTGCGTCGTCGTGGCCTCACTTTTACCAGAAACTGTTTTGACCATATCTCCTTCGTTACTTATCCTATTGGGACGATTCTTGAAGCGTTAGAAACCTTATTCGAAGACCTATAACTTTATGCGATCAAATATCGATTACGAACCGGGATCCAAAATTTCCAACTTTCGATCATTTCCCCTAGGGGTACCCCTAGGGAAAATCACCTGAAAAATTTTCGAAATAAAAATTCAATTTTTTTGTCCAGGATTGCACGGATATTTATTTATAGTGTCGAGTGATGAGATTTTGTTATTTGCAAGAGTCTATCACCTATAGATCCGCCGAATATATCCCAGAATGTGCCCTTCCTTTTATTTGAGCCTGTCACCATGAATCCGGGAATCAAATTTTGATTTTGATTTTTTAGATCTATATTAATTTGAATAATCTTTCCAACGCCGCTTGATTCGACCCAATCGGACGAATAACGAAGGAGATATGGCCAAACCAATGGAGGAACAGCAATTGAGAAACGGCAAAAAACATCCGGAAGTGTCCACAAAATTGACGATTATCGTATCGATCTCAGCCCATGTCGTAGGCCTTTGAATTAGCCTCCCATAGCAGCAAGAATCGACCCAATCCGATAAATAACGAAGGAGATATTGCCGAAACGGTGGCATGTGCCGGAAAAAGAAGCTCATCGGGGGCCTCCTCTAATTGCGTCGCCGTGGCCTCACTTTTACCAGAAACTGTTTTGACCATATCTCCTTCGTTACTTATCCTATTGGGACGATTCTCGAAGCGTTAGAAACCTTATTCGAAGACCTATAACTTTATGCGGTCAAATATCGATTACTGACAGGATCCAAATTTCCAACTTTCGATCATTTCCCAAAGTACCCCTAGGGAAAATCACCTGAAAAATTTTCGAAATAAAAATTCAATTTTTTTGTCCAGGATTGCACGGATATTTATTTATAGTGTCGAGTGATGAGATTTTGTTATTTGCAAGAGTCTATCACCTGTAGATCCGCCGAATATATCCCAGAATGTGCCCTTCCTTTTATTTGAGCCTGTCACCATGAATCCGGGAATCAAATTTCGATTTTGATTTTTTAGATCTATATTACTTTGAATAATCTTTCCAACGCCGCTTGATTCGACCCAATCGGACGAATAACGAAGGAGATATGGCCAAACCAATGGAGGAACAACAATTGAGAAACGGCAAAAAAATCCGGAAGTGTCCACAAAATTGACGATTATCGTATCGATCTCGGCCCATGTCGTAGGCCTTTGAATTAGCCTCCCATAGCAGCAAGAATCGACCCAATCCGATAAATAACGAAGGAGATATTGCCGAAACGGTGGCATGTGCCGGAAAAAGAAGCTCATCGGGGGCCTCCTCTAATTGCGTCGCCGTGGCCTCACTTTTACCAGAAACTGTTTTGACCATATCTCCTTCGTTACTTATCCTATTGGGACGATTCTCGAAGCGTTAGAAACCTTATTCGAAGACCTATAACTTTATGCGGTCAAATATCGATTACGAACCGGGATCCAAAATTTCCAACTTTCGATCATTTCCCAGGGGTACCCCAGGGAAAATCACTGAAAAATTTTCAAATAAAAATTCAATTTTTTTGTCGAGATTGCACGGATATTTATTTATAGTGTCGAGTGATGAGATTTTGTTATTTGCAAGAGTCTATCACTGTAGATCCGCCGAATATATCCTGAATGTGCCCTTCCTTTTATTTGAGCTGTCACCTGAATCCGGAATCAAATTTCGATTTTGATTTTTAGATCTATAGTACTTTGAATAATCTTTCCAACGCCGCTTGATTCGACCCAATCGGACGAATAACGAAGGAGATATGGCCAAAACAATGGAGGAACAGCAATTGAGAAACGGCAAAAATATCCGGAAGTGTCCACAAAATTGACGATTATCATATCGATCTTGCCCCATGTCGTAGGCCTTTGAATTATCCTCCCATAGCAGCAAGAATCGACCCAATCCGATAAATAACGAAGGAGATATTGCCGAAACGGTGGCATGTGCTGGACAAAGAAGCTCATCGGGGGCCTCCTCTAATTGCATCGTCGTGGACTCACTTTTACCAGAAATTGTTTTGACCATATCTCCTTCGTTACTTATCCGATTGGGACGATTCGCGAAGAGTTAGAAACCTTATTCGAAGAATTATAATTTTATGCGATCAAATATCGATTACGAAACGGAATTCAAAACTACCAACTTTCGTTCATTTCCCCTAGGGCTACCCCTAGGGAAAATCACCTGAAAATTTTCGAAATAAAAATTCAATTTTTTTGTCCAGGATTTCACGGATATTTATTTATAGTGTTTCGTGATGAGATTTTGTTATTTGCAAGAGTCTATCACCTGTAGATCCGCCGAATATATCCCAGAATGTGCCCTTCCTTTTATTTGAGCCTCTCACCATGAATCCGGGAATCAAATTTCGATTTTGAACTTTTAGATCTATAGTACTTTAAATAATCTTTCCAACTCCGCTTGATTCGACCCAATCGGACGAATAACGAAGGAGATATGGCCAAAACAATGGAGGAAAAGCAATTGAGAAACGGCAAAAAACATCCACAAGTGTCTGCAAAATTGACGATTAATAAATAACGAAGGAGATATTGCCGAAACGGTGGCATGTGCCGAAAAAAGAAGCTCATCGGGGGCCTCCTCTAATTGCGTCGTCGTGGCCTCACTTTTACCAGAAACTGTTTTGACCATATCTCCTTCGTTACTTATCCGATTGGGACGATTCTCGGAGCGTTAGAAACCTTATTCGAAGACCTATAACTTTATGCGACCAAATATCGATTACGAACCGGAATCCAAAATTTCCAACTTTCGATCATTTCCCCTAGGGGTACCCCTATGGAAAATCACCTGAAAAATTTTCGAAATAAAAATTCAATTTTTTTGTCCAGGATTGCACGGATATTTATTTACAGTGTCGAGTGATGAGATTTTGTTATTTGCAAGAGTCTATCACCTATAGATCCGCCGAATATATCCCAGAATGTGCCCTTCCTTTTATTTGAGCCTGTCACCATGAATCCGGGAATCAAATTTTGATTTTTATTTTTTAGATCTATATTACTTTGAATAATCTTTCCAACGCCGCTTGATTCGACCCAATCGGATGAAACAGCAATTGAGAAACGGCAAAAAACATCCGGAAGTGTCCACAAAATTGACGATTATCGTATCTATCTCGGACCATGTCGTAGGCCTTTGAATTAGCCTCCCATAGCAGCAAGAATCGACCCAATCCGATAAATAACGAAGGAGATATTGCCGAAACGGTGGCATGTGCCGGAAAAAGAAGCTCATCGGGGGCCTCCTCTAATTGCGTCGTCGTGGCCTCACTATTACCAGAAACTGTTTTGACCATATCTCCTTCGTTACTTATCCTATTGGGACGATTCTCAAAGCGTTAGAAACCTTATTCGAAGACCTATAACTTTATGCGATCAAATATCGATTACGAATCGGGATCCAAAATTTCCAACTTTCGATCATTTCCCCTAGGGGTACCCCTAGGGAAAATCACCTGAAAAATTTTCGAAATAAAAATTCAATTTTTTTGTCCAGGATTGCACGGATATTTATTTATAGTGTCCCGTGATGAGATTTTGTTATTTGCAAGAGTCTATCACCTGTAGATCCGCCGAATATATCCCAGAATGTGCCCTTCCTTTTATTTGAGCCTCTCACCATGAATCCGGGAATCAAATTTCGATTTTGATTTTTTAGATCTATATTACTTTGAATAATCTTTCCAACGCCGCTTGATTCGACCCAATCGGACGAATAACGAAGGAGATATGGCCAAACCAATGGAGGAACAACAATTGAGAAACGGTAAAAAAATCCGGAAGTGTCCACAAAATTGACGATTATCGTATCGATCTCGGCCCATGTCGTAGGCCTTTGAATTAGCCTCCCATAGCAGCAAGAATCGACCCAATCCGATAAATAACGAAGGAGATATTGCCAAACGGTGGCATGTGCCGGAAAAGAAGCTCATCGGGGCCTCCTCTAATTGCGTCGCCGTGGCCTCACTTTTACCGAAGCTGTTTTGACCATATCTCCTTCGTTACTTATCCTATTGGGACGATTCTCAGCGTTAGAAACCTTATTCAAGACCTATAACTTTATGCGGTCAAATATCGATTCTGACGGGATCCAAAATTTCCAACTTTCGATCATTTCCCCAAGGGTACCCCTAGGAAAATCACTGAAAAATTTTCGAAATAAAAATTCAATTTTTTTGTCCAGGATTGCACGGATATTTATTTATAGTGTCGAGTGATGAGATTTTGTTATTTGCAAGAGTCTATCACCTGTAGATCCGCCGAATATATCCCAGAATGTGCCCTTCCTTTTATTTGAGCCTGTCACCCTGAATCCGGGAATCAAATTTCGATTTTGATTTTTTAGATCTATAGTACTTTGAATAATCTTTCCAACGCCGCTTGATTCGACCCAATCGGACGAATAACGAAGGAGATATGGCCAAAACAATGGAGGAACAGCAATTGAGAAACGGCAAAAAATATCCGGAAGTGTCCACAAAATTGACGATTATCATATCGATCTTGCCCCATGTCGTAGGCCTTTGAATTATCCTCCCATAGCAGCAAGAATCGACCCAATCCGATAAATAACGAAGGAGATATTGCCGAAACGGTGGCATGTGCCGGACAAAGAAGCTCATCGGGGCCTCCTCTAATTGCATCGTCGTGGACTCACTTTTACGAAATTGTTTTGACCATATCTCCTTCGTTACTTATCCGATTGGGACGATTCGCGAAGAGTTAGAAACCTTTTTCGAAGAATTATAATTTTATGCGATCAAATATCGATTACTTAAACGGAATTCAAAACTACTAACTTTCGTTCATTTCCCTAGGGCTACCTAGGAAAATCACTGAAAATTTTCGAAATAAAAATTCAATTTTTTTGTCCAGATTTCACGGATATTTATTTATAGTGTTTCGTGATGAGATTTTGATAATAGCAAGAGTCTAACACATCTAGATCCGCCTAATATATCCTGAATGTGCCCTTCCTTTTATTTGAGCCTCTCACCATGAATCCGGAATCAAATTTCGATTTTGAACTTTTAGATCTATAGTACTTTAAATAATCTTTCCAACTCCGCTTGATTCGACCCAATCGGACGAATAACGAAGGAGATATGGCCAAAACAATGGAGGAAAAGCAATTGAGAAACGGCAAAAAACATCCACAAGTGTCTGCAAAATTGACGATTAATAAATAACGAAGGAGATATTGCCGAAACGGTGGCATGTGCCGAAAAAAGAAGCTCATCGGGGGCCTCCTCTAATTGCGTCGTCGTGGCCTCACTTTTACCAGAAACTGTTTTGACCATATCTCCTTCGTTACTTATCCGATTGGGACGATTCTCGGAGCGTTAGAAACCTTATTCGAAGACCTATAACTTTATGCGACCAAATATCGATTACGAACCGGAATCCAAAATTTCCAACTTTCGATCATTTCCCCTAGGGGTACCCCTATGGAAAATCACCTGAAAAATTTTCGAAATAAAAATTCAATTTTTTTGTCCAGGATTGCACGGATATTTATTTACAGTGTCGAGTGATGAGATTTTGTTATTTGCAAGAGTCTATCACCTATAGATCCGCCGAATATATCCCAGAATGTGCCCTTCCTTTTATTTGAGCCTGTCACCATGAATCCGGGAATCAAATTTTGATTTTTATTTTTTAGATCTATATTACTTTGAATAATCTTTCCAACGCCGCTTGATTCGACCCAATCGGATGAAACAGCAATTGAGAAACGGCAAAAAACATCCGGAAGTGTCCACAAAATTGACGATTATCGTATCTATCTCGGACCATGTCGTAGGCCTTTGAATTAGCCTCCCATAGCAGCAAGAATCGACCCAATCCGATAAATAACGAAGGAGATATTGCCGAAACGGTGGCATGTGCCGGAAAAAGAAGCTCATCGGGGGCCTCCTCTAATTGCGTCGTCGTGGCCTCACTATTACCAGAAACTGTTTTGACCATATCTCCTTCGTTACTTATCCTATTGGGATGATTCTCAAAGCGTTAGAAACCTTATTCGAAGACCTATAACTTTATGCGATCAAATATCGATTACGAATCGGGATCCAAAATTTCCAACTTTCGATCATTTCCCCTAGGGGTACCCCTAGGGAAAATCACTGAAAAATTTTCAAATAAAAATTCAATTTTTTTGTCCAGGATTGCACGGATATTTATTTATAGTGTCCCGTGATGAGATTTTGTTATTTGCAAGAGTCTATCACCTGTAGATCCGCCGAATATATCCCAGAATGTGCCCTTCCTTTTATTTGAGCCTGTCACCATGAATCCGGGAATCAAATTTCGATTTTGATTTTTTAGATCTATATTACTTTGAATAATCTTTCCAACGCCGCTTGATTCGACCCAATCGGACGAATAACGAAGGAGATATGGCCAAACCAATGGAGGAACAACAATTGAGAAACGGCAAACAAATCCGGAAGTGTCCACAAAATTGACGATTATCGTATCGATCTCGCCCCATGTCGTAGGCCTTTGAATTAGCCTCCCATAGCAGCAAGAATCGACCCAATCCGATAAATAACGAAGGAGATATTGCCGAAACGGTGGCATGTGCCGGAAAAAGAAGCTCATCGGGGGCCTCCTCTAATTGCGTCGTGGCCTCACTTTTACCAGAAACTGTTTTGACCATATCTCCTTCGTTACTTATCCTATTGGGACGATTCTCGAAGCGTTAGAAACCTTATTCGAAGACCTATAACTTTATGAGATCAAATATCGATTACGAACCGGAATCCAAAATTTCCAACTTTCGATCATTTCCCCTAGGGGTACCCCTAGGGAAAATCACCTGAAAAATTTTCGAAATAAAAATTCAATTTTTTTGTCCAGGATTGCACGGATATTTATTTATAGTGTCGAGTGATGAGATTTTGTTATTTGCAAGAGTCTATCACCTGTAGATCCGCCGAATATATCCCAGAATGTGCCCTTCCTTTTATTTGAGCCTGTCACCCTGAATCCGGGAATCAAATTTCGATTTTGATTTTTTAGATCTATAGTACTTTGAATAATCTTTCCAACGCCGCTTGATTCGACCCAATCGGACGAATAACGAAGGAGATATGGCCAAAACAATGGAGGAACAGCAATTGAGAAACGGCAAAAAATATCCGGAAGTGTCCACAAAATTGACGATTATCGTATCGATCTCGCCCCATGTCGTAGGCCTTTGAATTATCCTCCCATAGCAGCAAGAATCGACCCAATCCGATAAATAACGAAGGAGATATTGCCGAAACGGTGGCATGTGCCGGACAAAGAAGCTCATCGGGGGCCTCCTCTAATTGCATCGTCGTGGACTCACTTTTACCAGAAATTATTTTGACCATATCTCCTTCGTTACTTATCCGATTGGGACGATTCGCGAAGAGTTAGAAACCTTATTCGAAGAATTATAATTTTATGCGATCAAATATCGATAACGAAACGGAATTCAAAACTACCAACTTTCGTTCATTTCCCCTAGGGCTACCCCTAGGGAAAATCACCTGAAAATTTTCGAAATAAAAATTCAATTTTTTTGTCCAGGATTTCACGGATATTTATTTATAGTGTTTCGTGATGAGATTTTGTTATTTGCAAGAGTCTATCACCTGTAGATCCGCCGAATATATCCCAGAATGTGCCCTTCCTTTTATTTGAGCCTCTCACCATGAATCCGGGAATCAAATTTCGATTTTGAACTTTTAGATCTATAGTACTTTAAATAATCTTTCCAACTCCGCTTGATTCGACCCAATCGGACGAATAACGAAGGAGATATGGCCAAAACAATGGAGGAAAAGCAATTGAGAAACGGCAAAAAACATCCACAAGTGTCTGCAAAATTGACGATTAATAAATAACGAAGGAGATATTGCCGAAACGGTGGCATGTGCCGAAAAAAGAAGCTCATCGGGGGCCTCCTCTAATTGCGTCGTCGTGGCCTCACTTTTACCAGAAACTGTTTTGACCATATCTCCTTCGTTACTTATCCGATTGGGACGATTCTCGGAGCGTTAGAAACCTTATTCGAAGACCTATAACTTTATGCGACCAAATATCGATTACGAACCGGAATCCAAAATTTCCAACTTTCGATCATTTCCCCTAGGGGTACCCCTATGGAAAATCACCTGAAAAATTTTCGAAATAAAAATTCAATTTTTTTGTCGAGGATTGCACGGATATTTATTTACAGTGTCGAGTGATGAGATTTTGTTATTTGCAAGAGTCTATCACCTATAGATCCGCCGAATATATCCCAGAATGTGCCCTTCCTTTTATTTGAGCCTGTCACCATGAATCCGGGAATCAAATTTTGATTTTTATTTTTTAGATCTATATTACTTTGAATAATCTTTCCAACGCCGCTTGATTCGACCCAATCGGATGAAACAGCAATTGAGAAACGGCAAAAAACATCCGGAAGTGTCCACAAAATTGACGATTATCGTATCTATCTCGGACCATGTCGTAGGCCTTTGAATTAGCCTCCCATAGCAGCAAGAATCGACCCAATCCGATAAATAACGAAGGAGATATTGCCGAAACGGTGGCATGTGCCGGAAAAAGAAGCTCATCGGGGGCCTCCTCTAATTGCGTCGTCGTGGCCTCACTATTACCAGAAACTGTTTTGACCATATCTCCTTCGTTACTTATCCTATTGGGACGATTCTCAAAGCGTTAGAAACCTTATTCGAAGACCTATAACTTTATGCGATCAAATATCGATTACGAATCGGGATCCAAAATTTCCAACTTTCGATCATTTCCCCTAGGGGTACCCCTAGGGAAAATCACCTGAAAAATTTTCGAAATAAAAATTCAATTTTTTTGTCCAGGATTGCACGGATATTTATTTATAGTGTCCCGTGATGAGATTTTGTTATTTGCAAGAGTCTATCACCTGTAGATCCGCCGAATATATCCCAGAATGTGCCCTTCCTTTTATTTGAGCCTCTCACCATGAATCCGGGAATCAAATTTCGATTTTGATTTTTTAGATCTATATTACTTTGAATAATCTTTCCAACGCCGCTTGATTCGACCCAATCGGACGAATAACGAAGGAGATATGGCCAAAACAATGGAGGAACAACAATTGAGAAACGGCAAAAAAATCCGGAAGTGTCCACAAAATTGACGATTATCGTATCGATCTCGCCCCATGTCGTAGGCCTTTGAATTAGCCTCCCATAGCAGCAAGAATCGACCCAATCCGATAAATAACGAAGGAGATATGGCCGAAACGGTGGCATGTGCCGGAAAAAGAAGCTCATCGGGGGCCTCCTCTAATTGCGTCGCCGTGGCCTCACTTTTACCAGAAACTGTTTTGACCATATCTCCTTCGTTACTTATCCGATTGGGACGATTCTCGAAGCGTTAGAAACCTTATTCGAAGACCTATAACTTTATGCGATCAAATATCGATTACGAACCGGAATCCAAAATTTCCAACTTTCGATCATTTCCCCTAGGGGTACCCCTAGGGAAAATCACCTGAAAAATTTTCGAAATAAAAATTCAATTTTTTTGTCCAGGATTGCACGGATATTTATTTATAGTGTCCCGTGATGAGATTTTGTTATTTGCAAGAGTCTATCACCTGTAGATCCGCCGAATATATCCCAGAATGTGCCCTTCCTTTTATTTGAGCCTGTCACCCTGAATCCGGGAATCAAATTTCGATTTTGATTTTTAGATCTATAGTACTTTGAATAATCTTTCCAACGCCGCTTGATTCGACCCAATCGGACGAATAACGAAGGAGATATGGCCAAAACAATGGAAGAACAGCAATTGAGAAACGGCAAAAAATATCCTAAGTGTCCACAAAATTGACGATTATCATATCGATCTTGCCCCATGTCGTAGGCCTTTGAATTATCCTCCCATAGCAGCAAGAATCGACCCAATCCGATAAATAACGAAGGAGATATTGCCGAAACGGTGGCATGTGCCGGACAAAGAAGCTCATCGGGGGCCTCCTCTAATTGCATCGTCGTGGACTCACTTTTACCAGAAATTGTTTTGACCATATCTCCTTCGTTACTTATCCGATTGGGACGATTCGCGAAGAGTTAGAAACCTTATTCGAAGAATTATAATTTTATGCGATCAAATATCGATTACGAAACGGAATTCAAAACTACCAACTTTCGTTCATTTCCCCTAGGGCTACCCCTAGGGAAAATCACCTGAAAATTTTCGAAATAAAAATTCAATTTTTTTGTCCAGGATTTCACGGATATTTATTTATAGTGTTTCGTGATGAGATTTTGTTATTTGCAAGAGTCTATCACTGTAGATCCGCCGAATATATCCTGAATGTGCCCTTCCTTTTATTTGAGCCTCTCACCATGAATCCGGGAATCAAATTTCGATTTTGAACTTTTAGATCTATAGTACTTTAAATAATCTTTCCAACTCCGCTTGATTCGACCCAATCGGACGAATAACGAAGGAGATATGGCCAAAACAATGGAGGAAAAGCAATTGAGAAGCGGCAAAAACATCCACAAGTGTCTGCAAAATTGACGATTAATAAATAACGAAGGAGATATTGCCAAACGGTGGCATGTGCCGAAAAAGAAGCTCATCGGGGCCTCCTCTAATTGCGTCGTCGTGGCCTCACTTTTACGAAGCTGTTTTGACCATATCTCCTTCGTTACTTATCCGATTGGGACGATTCTCGGAGCGTTAGAAACCTTATTCAAGACCTATAACTTTATGCGACCAAATATCGATTACGAACCGGAATCCAAAATTTCCAACTTTCGATCATTTCTAGGGGTACCTATGGAAAATCACTGAAAAATTTTCAAATAAAAATTCAATTTTTTGTGCAGGATTGCACGGATATTTATTTACAAATGTCGAGTGATGAGATTTTGTTATTTGCAAGAGTCTATCACCTATAGATCCGCCGAATATATCCTGAGAATGTGCCCTTCCTTTTATTTGAGCTGTCACCATGAATCCGGAATCAAATTTTGATTTTTATTTTTAGATCTATATTACTTTGAATAATCTTTCCAACGCCGCTTGATTCGACCCAATCGGATGAAACAAAGAATTGAGAAACGGCAAAAAACATCCGGAAGTGTCCACAAAATTGACGATTATCGTATCGATCTCGACCCATGTCGTAGGCCTTTGAATTAGCCTCCCATAGCAGCAAGAATCGACTCAATCCGATAAATAACGAAGGAGATATGGCCGAAACGGTGGCATGTGCCGGAAAAAGAAGCTCATCGGGGGCCTCCTCTAATTGCGTCGTCGTGGCCTCAGAAAGACAGAAACTGTTTTGACCATATCTCCTTCGTTACTTATCCGATTGGGACGATTCTCGAAGCGTTAGAAACCTTATTCGAAGACCTATAACTTTATGCGATCAAATATCAATTACGAACCGGAATCCAAAATTTCCAACTTTCGATCATTTCCCCTAGGGGTACCCTAGGGAAAATCACCTGAAAAATTTTCAAATAAAAATTCAATTTTTTTGTCCAGGATTGCACGGATATTTATTTATAGTGTCCCGTGATGAGATTTTGTTATTTGCAAGAGTCTATCACCCGTAGATCCGCGAATATATCCTGAATGTGCCCTTCCTTTTATTTGAGCCTCTCACCATGAATCCGGGAATCAAATTTCGATTTTGATTTTTTAGATCTATTGTACTTTGAATAATCTTTCCAACGCCGCTTGATTCGACCCAATCGGACGAATAACGAAGGAGATATGGCCAAAACAATGGAGGAACAGCAATTGAGAAACGGCAAAAAATATCCGGAAGTGTCCACAAAATTGACGATTATCATATCGATCTTGCCCCATGTCGTAGGCCTTTGAATTATCCTCCCATAGCAGCAAGAATCGACCCAATCCGATAAATAACGAAGGAGATATTGCCGAAACGGTGGCATGTGCCGCACAAAGAAGCTCATCTGGGGCCTCCTCTAATTGCGTCGTCGTGGCCTCACTTTTACCAGAAATTGTTTTGACCATATCTCCTTCGTTACTTATCTGATTGGGACGATTCGCGAAGAGTTTGAAACCTTATTCGAAGAACTATAATTTTATGCGATCAAATATCGATTACGAAACGGAATTCAAAACTACCAACTTTCGTTCATTTCCCCTAGGGGTACCCCTAGGGAAAATCACCTGAAATATTTTCGAAATAAAAATTCATTTTTTTTGTCCAGGATTGCATGGATATTTATTTATAGTGTCTCGTGATGATATTTTGTTATTTGCATGAGTCTATCACCTGTAGATCCGCCGAATATATTCCAGATTGTGCCTTTCCTTTTATTTGAACCTCTCACCATGAATCCGTGAATCAAATTTTGATTTTGATTTTTTAGATCTATAGGACTTTGAATAATCTTTCCAACGCCGCTTGATTCGACCCAATCGGACGAATAACGCAGGAGATATGGCCAAAACAATGGAGGAACAACAATTGAGAAACGGCAAAAAACATCCCGAAGTGTCCACAAAATTGAAGATTATCGTGCCGATCTTGCCCCATGTCGTAGGCCTTTGAATTATCCTCACATTGCAGCAAGAATAGACCCAATACGATGAATAACGAAGAAGATATTTCCGAAACTGTGGCATGTGCCGGACAAAGAAGCTCATTGGGGGCCTCCTCTAATTGCGTCGTCGTGGCCTCACTTTTACCAGAAACTGTTTTGACCATATCTCCTTCGTTACTTATCCGATTGGGACGATTCTCGAAGCGTTAGAAACCTTATTCGAAGACCTATAACTTTATGTGATCAAATATCGATTACGAACCGGAATCCAAAATTTCCAACTTTCGATCATTTCCTCTAGGGAAAATCACCTGAAAAATTTTAGAAATAAAAATTTAATTTTTTTGTCCAGGATTGCACGTATATTTATTTATAGTGTCCCGTGATGATATTTTGTTATTTGCAAGAGTCTATCACCTGTGGATCCGCCGAATATATCCCAGAATGTGCCCTTCTTTTTATTTGAGCCTCTCACCATGAATAAGGAAATCAAATTTTGATTTTGATTTTTTAGATCTATAGTACTTTGAATAATCTTTCCAACGCCGCTTGATTCGACCTAATCGGACGAATAACGAAGGAGATATTGCCAAAACAATGGAGGAACAGCAATTGAGAAACGGCAAAAAACATCCGGAACTGTCCGCAAAATTGACGATTAATAAATAACGAATGAGATATTGCCGAAACAGTGGCATGTGCCGAACAAAGAAGCTCATCGGGGGCCTCTTCTAATTGCGTCGTCGTGGCCTCACTTTTACCAGAAACTCTTTTGACCATATCTCCATCGTTACTTATCTGATTGGGACGATTCTCGAAGCGTTAGAAACCTTATTCGAAGACCTATAACTTTATGCGATCAAATATCGATTACGAACCGGAACCCAAAATTTCCAACTTTCGATCAATTCCCCTAGGGCTACCCCTAGGGAAAATCACCTGAAAAATTTTCGAAATAAAAATTCAATTTTTTGTCCAGGATTGCAAGGATATTTATTTATAGTGTCCCGTGATGAGATTTTGTTATTTGCAAGAGTCTATCACCTGTGGATCCGCCGAATATATCCCAGAATGTGCCCTTCCTTTTATTTGAGCCTCTCACCATGAACCCGGGAATCAAATTTCAATTTTGATTTTTTAGATCTATTGTACTTTGAATAATATTTCCAACGCCGCTTGATTCGACCCAATCAGACGAATAACGAAGAAGATATGGCCAAACTAATGGAGGAACAGCAATTGAGAAACGGCAAAAAACATCCCGAAGTGTCCGCAAAATTGAAGATTATCGTATCGATCTTGCCCCATGTCGTAGGCCTTTGAATTAGCCTCCCATTTCAGCAAGAATCGACCCAATCCGATAAATAACGAAGGAGATATTGCCGAAACGGTGGCATGTGCCGAACAAAGAAGCTCATCGGGGGCCTCCTCTAATTGCGTCGTCGTGGCCTCACTTTTACCAGAAACTGTTTTGACCATATCTCCTTCGTTACTTATCCGATTGGGACGATTCGCGAAGAGTTAGAAACCTTATTCGAAGAACTATAATTTTATGCGATCAAATATCGATTACGAAACGGAATTCAAAACTACCAACTTTCGTTCATTTCCCCTAGGGGTACCCCTAGGGAAAATCACCTAAAATATTTTCGAAATAAAAATTCAATTTTTTTTCCAGGATTGCACGGATATTTATTTATAGTGTCTCGTGATGATATTTTGTTATTTACAAGAGTCTATCACCTGTAGATCCGCCGAATATATCCCAGATTGTGCCCTTCCTTTTATTTGAGCCTCCCACCATGAATCTGTGAATCAAATTTCGATTTTGATTTTTTAGATCTATAGGACTTTGAATAATCTTTCCAACGCCGCTTGATTCGACCCAATCGGATGAATAACGCAGGAGATATGGCCAAAACAAAGGAGGAACAACAATTGAGAAACGGCAAAAAACATTTCGAAGTGTCCACAAAATTAAAGATTATCGTGCCGTTCTTGCCCCATGTCGTAGGCCTTTGAATTATCCTCCCATTGCAGCAAGAATAGACCCAATACGATGAATAACGCAGGAGATATTGCCGAAACGGTGGCATGTGCCGGACAAAGAAGCTCATCGGGGGCCTCCTCTAATTGCGTCGTCGTGGCCTCACTTTTACCAGAAACTGTTTTGACCATATCTCCTTCGTTACTTATCCGATTGGGACAATTCTCGAAGCGTTAGAAACCTTATTCGAAGAAGTATAATTTTATGTGATCAAATATCGATTACAAATCGGAATCCAAAACTTCCAACTTTCGATCATTTCCCCTAGGGGTACCCCTAGAGAAAAATCTGTAATACCCGTACTTTTGTTGACCGTTTGACCTTTCCGTTCTCTTTATTTTTGTCGCTCTGTAAACGCATAGAGATGTTGTTGATATTGTTATTAAGTTTCGTGCCTTGTTTAGGCCACGATCATATTGTTTAGACCTTTCGGAAGTATTCTGGGCCAGAGGAATAGCGCACGCTAGGCCTAGGCTAACGCACGCTAATTCAGCTTGATTAGCGCACGCTAGCTTTGACCCGTAGCGCGCACTAAGAGACCAGTCACGTCAGAACCAGTAACTCAGACTGCTCTCTGGACTGGCGGTTTAACGCACGCTAGGAGTTTGTTAGCGCGCGCTATTCGTGGTTAGTAGCGCACGCTAACATCCGTCCGTAGCGCACGCAAATGGCCGGGTCGGCAGAGGCAGTGAGGTTGTCAGGTTTCTGGACTATCAAGTAGCGCACGCTATGCTTCGGCTAGCGCACGCTAAAACTGTTACGTAGCGCACGCTAAGGCATAATGGTAGCGCACGCTAATGTTTTGGTCAGTAGAAGCAGTGGAGTTTCAGACTTTCTGGACTAGCAGGTAGCGCACGCTAGGCAGCGGCTAGCGTACGCTATATGTGTTGTGTAACGCACGCTATTGCTCAGTATTAACGCACGCTAGCGACCCAGCGATAGTCGAGATTTTGGCGGGTAGCGATTAGCGCACGCAAGGATGTTTAAGTAGCGCGCTAACATCTTATGGCAGTAGCCACTGGACTACCCGATAACTTCTCTAGCGCACGCTAATGAAGGAGGCGTAGCGTGCGCTAGACTGGGCAGATATAAATATGACAGTTGACTTCCAGTTCGTCATTTCTCACCTATTTCACTCCTTTTCGACGGAAAACGCTCGGGAGAGACGATCTTGGGCGATTGGAAGCAATTTTCCTTCCAACAACAACATATTTGGTTGGAGAACAAGGATTTCTCAACATCTAATTCCTCATAGCGTCCGAATCAAGGTAAAAATCCTTAGAACCCTACTTTTTGGGAATTTTGGGGTTTTTCGTAGATTCGTCCGATTTATCCGTTTGGAAGCTTGAGAACCTTGAGATTATGATGTATCTATACCGTATGCATGCTTTTCCTACGATTTTATGGTTTGGATTGTGCCGTTTTCGGACTTGTGAGATTTTGGACGACTTTCCAACCTCTAGTTGATTATCCGTATATCTCTATGAATCGTAGACGGGTTTCGGGGGTTTCTTCGTGTAATTTGAATATGGATAATTGATTATCATATTCCTTGCGAATCGTTTAGGTGACGGAAGCGCGTTCTTGGACCTACCGATCTCATACCCCTTTTTCCATTCGTTTTCTCGATGTCTCAAAGGCAAGTATACATTTATGATTGTGCGTTCTCGACTTTGAAAGTAAGACATATTGATGGTATGATATGAACGAACCGTTTCTACGGCATTCATAGATATAGTGATGGCATGATATGAACGAACCGTTTCTACGGCATTCATACATGTATTGACGGATGATATGAACGAACCGTTTCTACGGCATTCATATACGTCTTGATGTGGCACTATGAGATTTTAGTTATTCCGGAATAATAGTCTTGAATTGACGAATTGACGGTTACATTTACCTTATTGTCGAGAAGTATTGTGTTTCATACTTGATATCCTTGCACTAGCTATTCGACGGCTAACCCCTTTATGGGGGAAATACGTTTTATGTATTTCAGGTTCCAAGAGAGCGGACAGGCAGGTATCGGGTCGGCATGAAGATGGTGGGCAAGTGTGATACTGTGTTTTCCTTCCAGTTATGTTTGGAGTTTCCCATTCAGTGTTGTTGTACTGGATTGGCTATTGAATACTCGAGTATTGTTTTCCATTTTCCTTGATGTTCCGGCCTGTGTTTGCCGAAGTATTGATTCGAGTTGTGTTGTTTGTGAATACATTGGTTATAATTTGAATACCTTTGTATTGTTTTTCATTCCATTGTGTGTAGACCTTATCGGTCAAAATTTATGGTTCCGCGTATGTTTAGCCTTGTGGGTCCCACGGCGGGGCTTACAGCGCTGTAATATCTCTGAATAACTCGGGGGTGTTACAGAATATGGTATCAGAGCTTAGGTCTATGGATACCTAGGCTGTCGGTCTTTTAGGTCGATCGAGTTGTCATTTGTCCGCAGTATCACTACTTTGCCATCATCACAGTGCGACCGGTACTTGTAAGACCTTTTATTCTTCTGGTGTTTCCTTGTTCGTTTTGCTTCGTTTTGTTAGTATTCGTGAGAATCGGTCACTTTGATGACATGTAATTTAATTGTGCTTACGTGACTTGTGTGTCCTTCAGTATGTCAGCTGGTAGGGGCCGTGGCCGTGGTCGTGGCCGTGGACGTGGAAGAGGTCGTGGCGCGGCCGTTTCCATCAGTTCTGTTGCGGGGTCAACCAACCCCAGCTTGTCAAACTCGGTGCATCCCGACACCGAAAGTCAGCACGACCAGTCGAATGGCCAGGGGAACAACGCGGACGTTGGAGTTGCGAATGTACTTCAACAATTGGCCGCCCAGATGACCATTTTAGCCCAAACAGTTCAGCTGAATAATCCGAACCCGAACACAGATGCCTTGCTTCAGAATGTAATTCGTATGCACCCTCCACAATTTGGCGGTGCCACAGATCCGTTAGGATGGGAAGACTGGCTAGCGGAATTGGAAAATATTTTCGAGGCGGTTGACTACCCCGAAGTGAGGAAAGTACCGATTGCTCAGTATTTCCTCACCAAGGAGGCCGCTACCTGGTGGAAGGTCATCAAGCCCCAGGATCGCATTGCCACATGGGAGGAATTTAAGGAGCTTTTGGAGGCCGAGTTTTGTCCTTGGCCGGTGCGAGAGAGCCGAATCCGAGCCTTTTTCGAGGCTAAACCGCAAAACATTCCTGTTTTCGCAAGCGATTGTTGAGTACAACCAACAACTGATCCACGTGAAGGATCAAGTACGGAACGAGCGTGATAAGATCCGTTATTTTGATATGCGGATGAATTTGGACTTACGACGGTACATGGACGGATTTGCTTGTACCACACTGAAGGAGTATCAGGACAGAGCTTTAGCCCATGATATGTTAAGCCCCAACAACGATACCGTTGAAGAACCGAAGAAGCAGAAAGTCGCGGGCAATTTTTCTGCCTCTAAGGGTGGCAATTTTCCGAGGTCACAGATAACTAACCGATATGCCGGACAGTCGTCACGTTCTAATAGAGGAAAGAAGGGTTACCGTCCTACTCCGGGCACCACAAATCGCACGGTGACTTGCTATAATTGTGGCCGTCCAGGCCACGTCAGTTTGGAATGCAACTTTCCACCATTGAAGTGTCACACGTGCGGACAGATGGGGCATAGGGCGGCTTATTGTTTCGAACCAAATCAGACTTTGGACACTCGGGCTTCTGCCCCAGCACCACTTGATCAAAGTATGAATCAACGTCAATCTTTTGGTCAACCTCAACAGAATTTCGACAGGGGCCGGGGACGGGGTCAGAATCTTTGGAGGAAATTCTAGCGTCGGTTCGGTACAACCTCGGGTTTATGAGATGCGTCGAGCAGACGAACTGTGTGACGGTGGCTTCGTGTACCATCCATATTTTATCTTATCCAGTCCGTGTACTCTTTGATACGGGTGCTACACATTCTTTTATATCTTTGGATTGTGTACGCCGTTTGAATATAACTTGTTTAATCGCTTGCGATCCCTTTATCGTAAAAGCGCGGTAGGATAGGATTGTGGGGAATCGGGAGATTAGAGATTTTCGGTGAGTATATCCGGTATGGAATGGTTATCGAATCGATCGTAGTTGATATAGAAGGCGAGGATGTGATCCTCGGCGAGATTGATAATCATCAAGCGATTATGAACTACCGTACCAAGGTTATCACCATGATGACTAAAGACGGATCCGAGTACTCATATTTTGTCCATAAGTCGGGACTATCCAACTTACATATCAGAGCAATGAAGACCGTAAAAATTTTGAATAAATATTATACGTGCTAGTGGTGTTATGACTGGAAAACGGAAGGAAGCGAAATCGATTTCTCTTCGATTCGGTTGTTAGTGAGTACCTGACGCGTTTTAGGATGAACTCCGGGATTACCGCGGATCGAGAGATAGAATTTGCAGTGGACTTAGAGCCAGATGCGGCTCCGATTTCTAAAGCACCTTATCGGATGGCACCTTCCGAGATGCAAGAATTGAAGAATCAGTTGGGAGAACTTCTGGAAAGAGGGTACATCAGACCGAGCGCTTCGCCTTGGGGCGCGCCTGTTCTTTTCGTGAGGAAGAAAGATGGTTCACTACGTTTGTGCATCGACTACCGTGAACTGAACAAAGTAACCATCAAAAACAAATATCCTTTGCCTCGTATAGACGATTTATTTGACCAATTGCAAGGGGCTACGGTTTTCTCGAAGATTGATTTAAGATCCGGATATTATCAACTCAGGGTGAGGGAGTCCGACGTTCCGAAGACGGCATTTCGGACGAGATACGGGCATTATGAATTTGTAGTGATGCCTTTTGGGTTGACTAATGCACCGGCAGTATTCATGCAGTTAATGAATAAGATATTCATCGAGTACCTCGACAGGTATGTAGTCGTCTTTATTGATGACATCTTGATATATTCTCGAGATAAGGAGGAACATGCCCGACACTTGCGTTTGGTTTTAGGTATTTTGAGAACCGAGCATCTCTATGCAAAATTCTCGAAATGCGAATTTTGGTTGGAAGAAGTTATGTTTCTCGGCCATGTGATCTCGGCCGAAGGAGTTCGTGTAGACCCACAGAAGATTGAGGCAGTGCTAGATTGGGCACCGCCTAAAAATGTTAAGGAAGTTCGTAGCTTTTGGGGCCTTGCTGGATATTACCGTCGGTTTGTCGAGGGGTTCTCGAAACTCGCTCGGCCGCTTACGAAATTACTTCAGAAGACTGAAAAATTCGTTTGGACGGATGAAAGACAACAGAGCTTCGATGAACTGAAGAGGTGTTTGACTTCAGCACCGATTTTAACCTTGCCACATGGTAGTGAGGGCTTTGCCGTTTATAGTGATGCTTCGGGTCAAGGTTTGGGCTGTGTACTTATGCAGTATGATAAGACGATAGCTTTTGCGTCACGACAATTAAGGCCCTATGAGATGAATTATCCTACCCACGATTTGGAATTGGCCGCAATTGTCTTCGCACTCAAGATTTGGCGGCATTATTTATATGTCCGTGCCGGATTTATACCGATCACAAGAGCCTGAAGTATATTTTCAGTCAGAAGGAGCTGAATATGAGACAGAGGCGTTGGTTAGAGTTGATAAAGGATTATGATTTAGAAATTCATTACCACCCCGGAAAAGCTAATGTCGTTGCGGATGCTTTGAGCCGCAAATCGGCATCTCTTCAAATGCTCGAGGTTCTTACATCTCAGACAAAAATTCGTCAGGATTTAATTGAGCAAGGGATAGAAGTTTGGCTTGGTAGTACGAGACAGTTGTGTACTCTCGAAATTACATCGTTCTTAGTTGATGACATCAAGGGGAAGCAGTGGAGTGACCCGATGATTTCTCAACTGAAGGAAGACGTAATTAAAGGAAAAGCCCCTGGCTTTATGGTTCACGAGGATAGTATTCTGAGATTTCAGGGCAGGCTTTGTGTCCCGAACGATTTAGAGTTGAGGCAGAGAATTCTCCGAGAAGCTCATGCTACGCCTTACTCAATCCACCCCGGGACGAGTAAGATGTACAAAGATTTGAAGCGTAATTTTTGGTGGAATAATATGAAGAAGGATGTTACGGAGTTTGTACTAAGGTGCTTGACGTGTCAACAAGTCAAGATCGAACATCAACGACCAGCGGGGTTGTTGAAACCGCTTCCCATTCCCGAGTGGAAGTGGGAAGACATCTCTATGGATTTCATCACTGGCATGCCGAGAACTCGAGCCGGAATGAATATGATTTGGGTAATTGTCGATCGGTTGACCAAGTCAGCACACTTCTTGGGTATTAAGGATACTTGGGGACCAGATAGACTGGCTCGAACCTTTATTGCTGAGATCGTGAGGTTACACGGAACCCCCAAGACCATTGTTTCTGATCGAGACGGCCGTTTCGTATCGCATTTTTGGCAGGCCGTTCATCAGGCTTTAGGTACGGAGTTGAGATTGAGCACTTCTTTTCATCCTCAGTCGGACGGTCAGACAGAGAGGACGATTCAGACGTTGGAAGATATGTTACGAGCTTGTGCCTTAGATTGGAGTAATGATTGGGAGCTTCATTTGCCATTGATCGAGTTTGCTTACAATAATAGTTGGCATGCGTCAATCAAAATGGCACCCTTCGAGGCACTCTATGGTAGGCGATGTAGGTCGCCATTATGTTGGGACGAGGCTTCTGAGCTAGTTGGGACGGAGCCGGATATGTTGATAGAGACTAAGGAAAAGATTTCTATCATCCGGGACCGATTCGATCGCCCAGTCGTCGAAATCTTATCTTGATACTCGTAAATCGACCCTTGGAGTTTGAAGTGGGAGATCATGTCTTACTCAAGGTGTCGCCGACCAGAGGGGTCTTCCGCTTTGGGAAAAAGGGGAAACTTAGTCCGAGGTATATTGGGCCCTTCGAGATTTTGGATAGAGTTGGGGATCTAGCTTATCGCTTGGCATTGCCTCCAGCTTTGAGTCACGTCCACAGTGTTTTTCATGTGTCTCAGTTGAGGAAGTACGTACCAGATCCGAGCCACATTATCGACTACAGCGAGATTTGTAACACCCCCAAGTTATTCAGGGTATATTACAGCGCCGTGAGCCCCGCCGTGGGACCCACAAGGCTAAACATACGCGGAACCATAAACTTGACCGATAAGGTCTACATACAATAGAATGAAAGACGATACAAATGGTATTCAAACCATAACCAATGAAACCATATACATCACTGCACAAATCAATACCTCGGCAACACAGGCCGGAACATCAAGGAAACTGAAATACAATACTCGAGTATTAAAAATCCATTCCAGTACAACAACACTGAATGGAGGAATCCAAGAAAATAACCGGAGACAAGACACAGTATCACACTTGCCCATCATCCTCATGCCGACCCGATACTCGTCATCGCTCTCTGGAACGAAATACATGAAACGTATTTCCCATAAAGGGTTAGCCGTCGAATAGCTAGTGCAAGTATAACAATATGAAACATGATACTCCTCGACAATAAAGTAAATGTAATCCGTCAATTCATCAATATCCGTCAATTCATCAATATAAGACTAGTATTAGGAATGACTAAAATCTCAAGACGTATGTGAATGCCGTAAAAGCGGTTCGTTCATATCATACGCCGTTACATGTAGGAATGCCGTCAAAGCGGTTCGTTCATTACATGCCAACATTATTTCATATGAATGCCGTAAAAGCGATTCGTTCATATCAACCATGGAATCGCACGGAGGCTACGAAACCCTCGAGAGGACCATAGGCCCGTCCGGAGTGGCTAGAAATAATCATACCATCAATATTTCATACTTTCAAAGTCGAGAACGTCAATCATAAATGTATACTTGCCTTAATAAACGTTAGAAGATCCTAGAAGAACACGGTTCGACCGGAAGCTTGAACCACGAAGAAGACAACGAGCGGAAGGGTTCCGACTTGAGTTCTTCACAAGGACCCTAAGTCATATCAATGATAAATCAACAATCACGATGAATAATAATCGTACAACGCACAAAACCCCCTCTTAGACATTTTGTCGGACACCTTCAAGGCGTCGACTAATAACTCAACCGAAGCAGCGAATCAATACACTCCAACCGTGGAATAACGATGGAAATGATAGAATGCACCTAAATCATCATCAATCCATCACTAATCTAAATTACTACGGATTAAAAGGATGAAGTCAAACAAAATCCCCAATTTCCAACACAAAATTCGAAGTGTTCTTGAAAAATCTTTCAATAATCCGATGAATACTCCAACAAGTCCATAATCATGCGTATATCACTTCATACCCCATGATTTTAACATCCAAAACATCATTACCCAATACAAAATCGAAATCCAAGATGTTGAAGAAATTACCTCTTGAAGATTCAAGCACTATGATTCGAAGAATACTCGATAGATCGATGATCCGAGCTTAAAAATCGAAAATAGATGAAGGAAGTCACACACTCAAGTGATAGATGGTGAAACCTCCCTCTCTCAAGCCTTTCCTCTCGTGTGATGGTGAAGGAATGAGAAATATCGGTTGAAACGCGCAGAAAAACGCAGATATAGGGCTGACTGACGTGTGTGCCGCGGCTCAGTATAGGTGTGCCGCGGCACAGACCCAAAATTCGCTCCCGTGGCTCGGCGGTGTGCCGCGGCTCAGCCAGTGTGCCGCGGCACGAGTACAGCGATTTTGGACGAATCTGGAAAATGAGAGTGACTTAGCTATTTCGACCATAACTCCCTCGTCCGGACTCCGATTGACTCACCGTTTGAACCAATGGAAAGCTAACTCGATGCTTTATAATATTGCCAAGATTCAGAATTTTTGGAGTTTCCAAGAATTTATGGTGATTTAACAAATTCGAACTCTTACGTGGAAAAGTCGCTAAAGAGCACGGAATTCAACAGAACGATACCGAAACGAACTCGGATTACAAAAATTGTAGAATTAATCATTCTCAGGATGACGAAACGGTCCCAAGCAAGTCGCCAAAATAGACTTCCGCCAAAAATAGAAAATTTCCGGGGAACAAAATTACGGGTATTACATTCTACCCTCCTTAAAAGAAGTTTCGTCCGAAACTTAAAACAGTAGGAGAAGAAATATTTCGCCAGAAAAGCTCAACGAGATGCACAAGAATCAAACTTACGCCCAAACGGCGAATCATCAATATAGAACACAACAATACATTACAGAAGGTAAACCAAACCAATGCCGAAAAGATACGAATTCACAATGCCCGAAGGCTCCAACGGAAATACCGATACATCACAATGGCACGAAAGCCGAACAACCCAAATCAGAATCATCACAATACAGATCTCAAAGAAGCAAACGTGGTATCGGGCATACCCTCGGCGTATGAACAACTGATCGCAAATCGTCGGACATATCCAATACAACATGGACTACGAGCGATCAATCAATAAAGCTCAAGAGGGACATCACAAGACGCCCGATCCGAAATGTGTCCGCACATGTCCACCCCGTATACGGAATCCAGAATATACGTGTGACAATGTGCCTAATTAGCCTCAAGAACTACGTCTCGTGTGCACGGTCCAATGCGGAAATATCCACGCATGACCATCGAGTGCCTGGCTAAAAATCCTACACATAACCAATCGGCACGCAGACATGATTCCAGATATGCCACGATACAACATGACAACGAAACTCAAGGGATAAAACATCCAATACGGATCATACGACTCACCAAGTGAACGATGACACACGAATAATGAAAGATCGACACGACCAACGATATTCAAAACAACCATCCTGGGATCAGAATTCCCAAAGGACCGATTAATACGAGCAACGATCACAACACAACAGTTCGGGAAAATCCTCAACCTTTAACGATCACAAAATTACCGAGTTTACAAGAATAATAGTGTGCTGCCTTGAATCGGCCAACACGACAATAATAATTCAACGGATGGAAACTATCCTCGACAGTCCCAATTCAATACTTCGATTACCGTAGAATGGCCAATCGATAACAATGATACAACGGATGAGAATATTTTTGACAACGGATGGGAATTATCTTTGATAATCCCAATTCAATATATCGATTACCTTAGAACGGTCAATCGATAATCAACGATACGATAGAATAGATGTCCCGGTGTCTTAAACCGACCACCGAAACGGAGATGACAAAAGGATATATCAAACGTCCCCAATCGGTTAACGTAACATCATAGCTACAGTTCCAATTCGACGACAAAGATTCAACGATGTCTCAGAACGACATTAATCGCGAACAATAATAATCGATACATCGATACCGCGAACCGGCTATCGACAGCAACTTTACCAACAAGTATCGTAACGCCTTGAACCGGCCATTTACAACCAACAGTAACATTTGGCATAATTTTCCGACGGGCGTCGTATCAATGATCCCCTGATATCAATACAATCATAAAGAGGCCAAGTCCCGAAATGATACACACATTCGTACGCCTACACAATAACATTAGTCTCATTGATTAGTACGAGTATAAAACTTGCCTCGATATCAATACAACGAACTGTTACCAATTCAGTCGATTTCGTCTTACGAGTCTCGACCAAGTTAATCTACGAACCCTTCAACCTTAACCGCAACACAAAAGTCATAATCTATGATCAAACATCATGTCTTACTGTAAAACGAAGGATTGATAATCAACCGGTTCGATGACGACCAATATCAATACCACCAAACCACGAACTCAATCGTTTCACCATATTTCGACCAATCATAGTCTGAACTGTCCAACTCAGACCCTCACGAATCCATGTCCACAATACGAGCCGAAATCCGATGAACATATCAGCAATCAATTTGGACCAATAATAAGGGTCTAAATATTATCGGTTCCAAACTCAATTCTTAAACACGAATTGACAAGGTTCCCTTCTCGTAAATCCGTAGTTAAAATTTTCCGATGATCATCGTTAATTCTAACCATCCAATTAGTTCAGCATTATAGATAATCATATTTTAAGGTTATCAAACACTCCAATCATTCGATTTGAATATTTGCTCCGTACGTATGGGCTTCCAAATTCAGAGATGAATAATAGTCTCATCAAGCTCATAATCACATTCGTATTTCCTATACGAATATTATTTCCAACACATAGTTTAGCTCTAGATATGAATATTCCATATTCATATTCAAAACATCAACACTTCTTAAAAATTTTCATCACCTCGTATAATTCAAGAGTTCTTCAAGAACATGAAATATCCGAAATCACGTTCAGAACAACATATCCGAGGTATATATCTCCATGTTACCATTTTCTTCATCATGTCATTCATACAACCTCAAGAATCACAACAGAACCCTTATCGTCATATGAAGAAGATCTCAATAATCATATCAACATCCGAAATCTCTTATTACGATTCCAATAAATCTCGTATAGCATTATCACATGATAGCATATAATACCTCAATACCGAATACCTTCCCGTACACAATCTTCTATGTACGATTACCACAAACATACCTCTATCCGGACTTCCTTCCGAAATGTATACCATAGATCAAGAATATCCAAAATGACATCAACAATATCCGAATACTACAATCTTCACCCCAAAACCTTACGGGAGTATTACACGCCGTAAACCCTTCTCACAAGGATTTACCAGGCTAAGCACAATTTTCCAAGTCATTTCAAAAATGTCAAAAAGACTGATGACGGTAATATTTTTCAAATACTAAAAAAAAAAAATCATTTTCCAAATACCGTCAAAACGATCAAGGTTAAAATGCCAAAAACTCAGTTTAGGGAATTGGTTTTACAAAATAAAATTTCAGTTGGCAAAATACCAAAAATCCATTTCAAAAATACTCACGCCGCGGATAAAAGTACAGTCCAATTTATGCATTTTCATTGAAATAAGACGAACATCAAAATACACGATTCCCAACATACTCCCTCCCAAGTAGTAATCCAAAAAGAAAAAAAATGAGCCACTATCAAAGGGATACGAGGATTACCTTGTATGGACGAACCACGAAGAAAGAATAATTGAACTCCATTCCAAGAATCATTAAATCATCATAGTCATCATATGGCCTCAAGAACATCAAGATCTCTATGATTCCATAATCATAATCAACATATTCAAAGCATATCATTATCTTCCTTCAACATAAACCTCATAGAATATGGATAACACAAGAAATCACTTCAAGAATCAACAATAGTTCCATAACCAAGCTCTAATTCCATGATTCCAAGCTCACAATCATGTTAAAAGCGTTTAGAACACTCTTAAAAGTAAAGAGGGATGAGTTTTGGAGAGAAATATCTCAAAGGATCGTGAGAGAAATGAAAGGCAACACTTCAATATATAAATTGCACTCTCATTACGTACGTAAGTGTCCTTTCTTAACGTACGTAACAACTTTAACGTACGTAATCCAATATCCATAACGTACGTAACCAACTCCTTTGTCTCATTCCGTGCAGTCCATTACGTACGTAACCCATACCATAAAACGTACGTAATATACCAGTTGACTTGCTACGGTATAATGGTTGTGTTACGTACGTAACACGTCCTGTATAACGTACGTAACACGTCCTGTATAACGTACGTAAAACGTACGTTGACTCACCTGTCAACATCCTCCGCCGAAAGTGCCGAACAGGTCCCACTGCCGGCCGGGACTCGGTTACGTCCGATGCCTTCGTTACATGCGTAATACCTTAGCCTTAACGTACGTAACCATGCCAATCTTACGTACGTAATCTCACCTTATTAACGTACGTAATAATTCCATTCTTAGCCAATTTCAACAATTCCTGTCCAAAGTCATGACATACCAAATACGAGCATACGGCAAAATCAATACATATACTCAATTCAATAACATTTTCAAACGTTCACAACGTCCTTGAGCATAATTAACCATCCACGATATCCAATATATAAATGAAAAAAAAAAAATATATCCGGAAAATCGGGGTATTACACTCTACCCCCCTTAAAAATAGGTTTCGTCCTCGAAACTTACAATCACTCGTACAAACAACATTTCAACGGGAATTCAATTTCACCAAGAATTATCGAATAATTCGAACAACGTACTTGCAAGTCCGCGAAGTCGAAGATCTCCCGTGATACTAGCATGCGACTCCTAAACAAAGTCTCAACATAATACCGATACACACCATTATCGAAATTAGCAACTTAACAAAATCTCAAAGAAGAGTTCACGTCCGTGACCACGGCCACGATTCTTCCTACTTTCAGCCAACATTCTGAAGGGCACATACATGCGTAAGTATAATCCGAATCGCACATTCTCAAAGTGACCAATTTCCAAGAATACCAAGCTATAAACGAAACGATTAAGAAGAATACAAGAAGAGTGAGAGGACTTACAAGTACCGGTCGCACTGTGATGATGGCAGAGTAGTGATACTGTGGGCAAATGCCGACTCAATCGACCCAAAAGACCGACAGCCTAGGTATCCATAAACCTAATCTCTGATACCATATTCTGTAACACCCCCAAGTTATTCAGGGTATATTACAGCGCCGTGAGCCCCGCCGTGGGACCCACAAGGCTAAACATACACGGAACCATAAACTTGACCGATAAGGTCTACATACAATAGAATGAAAGACGATACAAATGGTATTCAAACCATAACCAATGAAACCATATACATCACTGCACAAATCAATACCTCGGCAACACAGGCCGGAACATCAAGGAAACTGAAATACAATACTCGAGTATTAAAAATCCATTCCAGTACAACAACACGGAATGGAGGAATCCAAGAAAATAACCGGAGACAAGACACAGTATCACACTTGCCCATCATCCTCATGCCGACCCGATACTCGTCTGTCCGCTCTCCTGGAACCTGAAATACATGAAACGTATTTCCCCCATAAAGGGGTTAGCCGTCGAATAGCTAGTGCAAGTATAACAATATGAAACATGATACTCCTCGACAATAAAGTAAATGTAATCCGTCAATTCATCAATATCCGTCAATTCATCAATATAAGACTAGTATTCCGGAATGACTAAAATCTCAAGACGTATGTGAATGCCGTAAAAACGGTTCGTTCATATCATACGCCGTTACATGTAGGAATGCCGTCAAAACGGTTCATTCATTACATGCCAACATTATTTCATATGAATGCCGTAGAAACGGTTCGTTCATATCAACCATGGAATAGCACCAGAGGCTACGAAACCCTCAGAGAACCATAGGCCCGTCCCGGAGTGGCTAGAAATAATCATACCATCAATATTTCATACTTTCAAAGTCGAGAACGTACAATCATAAATGTATACTTGCCTTAATAAACGTTACCGAAGATCCCGAAGAACACGGTTCGACCGGGAAGCTTGAACCACGAAGAAGACAACGAACGGAAGGGTTCCGACTTGAGTTCTTCACAAGGACCCTAAGTCATATCAATGATAAATCAACAATCGTACGATGAATAATAATCGTACAACGCACAAAACCCCCCTCTTAGACATTTTGTCGGACACCTTCAAGGCGTCGACTAATAACTCAACCGAAACGACGAATCAATACACTCCAACCGTGGAGTAACGATGGAAATGATAGAATGCACCTAAATCATCATCAATCCATCACTAATCTAAATTACTACGGATTAAAAGGATGAAGTCAAACAAAATCCCCAATTTCCAACACAAAATTCGAAGTGTTCTTGAAAAATCTTTCAATAATCCGATGAATACTCCAACAAGTCCATAATCATGCGTATATCACTTCATACCCCATGATTTTAACATCCAAAACATCATTACCCAATACAAAATCGAAATCCAAGATGTTGAAGAAATTACCTCTTGAAGATTCAAGCACTATGATTCGAAGAATACTCGATAGATCGATGATCCGAGCTTAAAAATCGAAAATAGATGAAGGAAGTCACACACTCAAGTGATAGATGGTGAAACCTCCTCTCTCAAGCCTTTCCTCTCGTGTGATGGTGAAGGAATGAGAAATATCGGTTGAAACGTGCGTAAAAACGCAGATATAGGGTCGATCGACGTGTGTGCCGCGGCTCAAGATAGGTGTGCCGCGCACAGACCCAAAATTCGCTCCTGTGGCTCGGCGGTGCCGCGGCTCAGCCTGTGTGCCGCGCACCGGTACAGCGATTTTGGACGAATCTGGAAAATGAGAGTGACTTAGATATTTCGACCATAACTCCCTCGTTCGGACTCCGATTGACTCACCGTTTGAACCAATGGAAAGCTAACTCGATGCTTTATAATATTGCCAAGATTCAGAATTTTTGGAGTTTCCAAGAATTTATGGTGATTTAACAAAGTCGAACTCTTACGTGGAAAAGTCGCTAAAGAGCACGGAATTCAACAGAACGATACCGAAACGAACTCGGATGACAAAAAGTGTAGAATTAATCATTCTCAGGATGACGAAACGGTCCCAAGAAAGTCGCCAAAATAGACTTCCGCCAAAAAATAGAAAATTTCCGGGGAACAAAATTACGGGTATTACAAGATTGACGTAGCCGAGGATGTTACTTTTCCGGAGAAACCCGTGAAGATCCTTGAGCATCGCGAGAAACAACTTCGGCATAAGACCATTCCACTGGTTAAAGTGCAATGGTCGAGACATGGAGTCGAGGAGGCAACTTGGGAGACGGAAGAGAAGATGCGGGTGGAATACCCCGAATTATTTATTTCTTAAGTTTCGGGACGAAACTTCTTTTTAGAGGGGTAGAATGTAATACCCGTACTTTTGTTGACCATTTGACCTTTCCGTTCTCTTTATTTTTGTCGCTCTGTAAACGCATAGAGATGTTGTTGATATTGTTATTAAGTTTCGTGCCTTGTTTAGGCCACGATCATATTGTTTAGACCTTTCGGAAGTGTTCTGGGCCAGAGGAATAGCGCACGCTAGGCCTAGGCTAACGCACGCTAATTCAGCTTGATTATCGCACGCTAGCTATGACCCGTAACGCGCGCTAAGGGACCAGTCAGGTCAGAACCAGTAACTCAGACTCCTCTCTGGACTGGCGGTTTAACGCACGCTAGGAGTTCGTTAGCGCGCGCTATTCGTGGTTAGTAGCGCACGCTAACATCCGTCCGTAGCGCACGCAAATGGCCGGGTCGGCAGAGGCAATGAGGTTGTCAGGTTTCTGGACTATCAAGTAGCGCACGCTATGCTTCGGCTAGCGCACGCTAAAACTGTTACGTAGCGCACGCTAAGGCATAATGGTAGCGCACGCTAATGTTTTGGTCAGTAGAAGCAGTGGAGTTTCAGACTTTCTGGACTAGCAGGTAGCGCACGCTAGGCAGCGGCTAGCGTACGCTATATGTTTTGTGTAACGCACGCTATTGCTCAGTATTAACGCACGCTAGCGGACCCAGGCAGTAAGCTGAGATTTTGGCAGGGTAGCAGTTAGCGCACGCAAAGGATGTTTCGTAGCGCGCGCTAACATCTTATGGCAGTAGCCACTGGACTACCCGGTAACTTCGCTAGCGCACGCTAATGAAGGAGGCATAGCGTGCGCTAGACTGGGCAGATATAAATATGACAGTTGACTTCCAGTTCGTCATTTCTCACCTATTTCACTCCTTTTCGATGGAAAACGCTTGGGAGAGACGATCTTGGGCGATTGGAAGCAATTTTCCTTCCAACAACAACATATTTGGTTGGAGAACAAGGATTTCTCAACATCTAATTCCTCCTAGCGTCCGAATCAAGGTAAAAATCCTTAGAACCCTACTTTTTGGGAATTTTGGGTTTTTTCGTAGATTCGTCCGATTTATCCATTTGGAAGCTTGAGAACCTTGAGATTATGATGTATCTATACCGTATGCATGCTTTTCCTATGATTTTATGGTTTGGATTGTGCCGTTTTCGGACTTGTGAGATTTTGGACGACTTTCCAACCTCTAGTTGATTATCCGTATATCTCTATGAATCGTAGACGGGTTTCGGGGGTTTCTTCGTGTAATTTGAATATGGATAATTGATTATCATATTCCGTGCG
>JAWKAU010000502.1:0-67000 GCA_033398695.1 Orobanche coerulescens | reverse complement strand
TGAAGATGATGATGGATGATAAAAGCTCGAACAGAACTCTCCAAAATCGCCCAAATCGCCAAGAACCGACGAGAGAATGAGAAAGAGATGACAAATGACGAAATCTGGCTAAACTGTCCAATTTATAGCCAGTCCAGGTTAGCGTACGCTAGCCCTTGTGCGTAGCGTGCGCTAACGAGTAATTTGGGTAGTCCAGTACCCACTGTCCGAACACGGTAGCGCGCGCTATGTACCTATTTGTAGCGTGCGCTACGGCCATACTACTAGCGTGCGCTAAAACCCATTGTTAGCGTGCGCTAACGAATAATTTGATGCCCAGTACTAGAATCCAGAAACTGCCTGTCCTCTGATCTGACCTCGATAGCGTGCGCTACAACCATTATTTAGCGTGCGCTATAATATCGATTGCGTACGCTAAAAACAACACATAGCGTGCGCTAAGAATTAATCCAGTGCAGTCCAGTAGCCACTGGACTCAACCCGATCTGTCCCAGCGCGCTACACTACCTATTAGCGTGCGATACTACTACTCACTAGCGCGCGATAATTCCCATTCGTAGCGTCGCTACTCATAACTCACTGCGATCCGGTACCTTGGACTACGGCGTGGCAACCTTAGCGTGCGCTAATGCTGAGTGGTAGCGTGCGCTACCTGTACTCAATTAGCTTACGCTAAAAAGAGTACGTAGCGTGCGCTACTCCTCACGCACAGCCCACAACGAAAAAGACAACGATGATAAACACGGCACGAAACTCCAATTAGATTAGTGATGAATGACGGTTGATACACGATATAATTACTCTGAATGATGAATACCATGACTGAATCTGAGTGACAAATGATTAATAATGAGTGAAATTACTGAGTAACAATTACTGAATGATAAATACTGAATGATAATTACTGAATTACAACCGGGTATTACACAATACTTGCTACAACAAGACTTAATCAAGAAGTAAAAGATTAATCGAAGCTCTTATAGCCAATGCTGAGTACAAAAGGCTCGAATCTAATCAATAAACCCGAGTTTCATAGAGTTCTGACTCGAATGCATGTAATATGGTCTTATCTCCTATTAACAGGATGTAATCAAGAAGTAAAGTCTTAATAGGAGCTATTATAGTGAATCCTTGCTACAACAAGACTTAATCAAGAAAGAAAAGATTAATCAGTGCTGTTGAAGCCAATTCTGAGTACAAAAGGCTCGAATCTAATCAATAAACTCGAGTTTTTGTATAGTTCGGACTCAAATGCATGTATCGTGGTGTTATCTCCTATTAACAAGACTTATCAAGAAGTAAAGGCTTAGTCGGAGCTATTATGCGAATCCTTGCTACAACAAGACTTAATCAAGAAGTAAAAGATTATTCGGAGTTGTTATAGCTAATTCTGAGTACAAAAGGCTCGAATCTAATCAATAAACCCGAGTTTCACAGAGTTATGACTCGAATGCATGTAACATGGTCTTATGTCTCATTAACTGCACCTAATCGGAGCTATTATATCCAATACTTGCTACAACAAGACTTAATCAAGAAGAAAAGATTAATCGGAGCTCTTATAAACAATTCTCGAGTACAAAAGGCTCGAATATAATCAATAAACTCGAGTTTTCATAGAGTTCTGACACGAATGCATGTAACGTGGTCTTGTCTCCTATTTACAGGATGTAATCAAGAAGTAAAGGCTTAATCGGAGCTATTATATTGAATCCTTGCTACAACAAGACTTAATCAAGAAAGAAAAGATTAATCACAGCTGTTGTAGCCAATTCTGAGTACAAAAGGCTCGAATATAATCAATAAACCCGAGTTTTTGTAGAGTTCAGACTCAAATGCATGTAACGTGGTTGTATCTCCTACTAACAAGACTTATCAAGAAGTAAAGGCCTAGTCGGAGCTATTATGCGAATCCTTGCTACAACAAGACTTAATCAAGAAGTAAAAGACTATTCAGAGTTGTTATAGCCAATTCTGAGTACAAAAGGCTCGAATCTAATCAATAAACCCGAGTTTCACATAGTTCCAACTCGAATGCATGTAACATGGTCTTATGTCCTATTAACAAGACCTAATCGGAGCTAATATATCCAATACTTGCTACAACAAGACTTAATCATAAAGTAAAAGATTAATCGGATCTCTTATAACCAATTATGAGTACAAAAGGCTCGAATCTAATAAATAAACTCGAGTTTTCATAGAGTTCTGACTCGAATGCATGTAACGTGGTCTTATCTCCTAGTAACAGGATGTAATCAAGAAGTAAAGGCTTAATCGGAGCTATTATAGTGAATCCTTGCTACAACCGGACTTAATCAAGAAAGAAAAGATTAATCAGAGCTCTTATAGCCAATTCTGAGTACAAAAGGCTTGAATCTAATCAATTAACCCGAGTTTTCACAGAGTTCCGACTCGAATGCATGTAACATGGTCTTATGTCATATTAACAAGATTTAATCGGAGCTATTATTATAACACCCCAAACTAGGCGGATATTACAGTGCCGTAAATCCCCAACTGGGACCCACCAGGCGAATGAAAATGAATGAATTACATAGGATAAATGTAGTACCGAACTACATTACAACAATAATTACTCCGATGAGGAGTTTAGTTATAACACACCAGGACAATACCGAATACTAGTGTATTTTATATGAAGATAAAATACACAACACTGAATGAAACGGAGTATTCAAATGAAAGTCTGCAGCGGAAAATAAAGGACAATAACATGAATAATCGAAAGATCGGGGCCCCCTACTAGTATCACCGGGACTCCTCGACGTCGCCGTGTTCTCCCGTACTTTTGCCTTGCCAAGACCGAAAAACAAAATCCCCAAACGGGTCATTATAAAGAACAACAATCCTCAAGGGTTGAAAATACACAATCATGATTATATCTGAAGTTATGAAATATCCTGTCGAAACTTACGCAATCAAACATGATATATGCATCAACTAACAGTACGGCTCAAAGGGTGGCGCCACACTACGCCCGGGATGGAAATGTGTCCGTGCACAAGCCACCAACGATCGAATACACGCGTGGTCTTGTACCTAATCAGTCTCACGAGACACATTGACTCGTGCACGATCAATGTGAGGCCAACAACCAACACACGACATAAATGTGCCCACATGAAAATCCTACATACCAACCGCACGCCAAGATGAATCGAATGCCACGATATAACAAAAGTGACATCGAAAATGAATAATGACTCACCGAGGTGGAATGGTAATGAAATAAATGACACTCAATGAAAAGATCGAACCGTCGTTCCTTATGATCGAAATGATTAATTGATAACAACAAGTTTTGATACGGTTAATATAATGATGAATGAGTTATGATTATGAATGAACAACAACAAAAGGGATGAATATCCTTTAACCGAGTAAGAATTAACTTACACAATACCGATGAAGAAAGTCCTTCCACGAACAAAAGTCCTAAATGAAGTGTCGGTCATACGAACAACCTTAATTCAATACAATTACCAACAATCCGATCAATACACGAATTAAACACGAATATAACGAACTCAAAACGCCGATACGATTAAACTAAGTTCATTGGGGCATTATATCGAATACGTTGTGGCCAAACTCCGATTGTTTACACTCAAATCTCAATAAGCCACTATTAATTCCCCAAGAAGTGTTTCAAACCAACAAAACATCTCCAATATGATCAATAATCCATTATGAATATCCAAAATCGTGATTATAACAACAATTAGTCGAAAATCCCCAATTCCAACTCGATTTTCAAGGTGTTCTTGAATAATTCCTCAATAATCCAATGAATCCTTATACAAACTCATAATCATATACATATCCCTTCATATATCATGATTATAACGTCCAAAACATCGTATCTCAACACAAAATCGAAATCCAAGGTGTTGAAGAATATTACCTTTGAAGATCCAAGTACTTTAATCAAGAACACGCGTTAGATTGATTATCCGGGCTTCACGATCGAAAGGAGATGAAGAAAATCAAACACCCAAATGATTTGTGAAGGAAAACCCTCCTCAAGCTTTCTCTCTTGGTTGAAGGTGAAGAAAAGGGAGAGAAATGGGCTGAAATTCAAAAAACGAATTTAAAGGAGTCGATCGCTCGCCGGACACGGCCCGTGCCGATCGGCACGGTCGTGTCGCATACCGGCGACAGGGACTCGGCCGTGTCCCGCTTGACACGGCCGCGGCGCGAGGGCCTTCCGATAGTGACCCGTCCAAGCGCCGACTCGGCATGACTCGACCGTGTCACGGAACACGGTCGGGCGTGTCGGCAATCGGTTCTCGCTATCCGGAAGAGTTAGACTTCGGCCGTGCGACGACACGGTCGGGTCCCGAGGCGGAACACCCGGCATTTCGGACGAGTATGGCACGGGCCGTGTCGGACGACACGGCCGAGTTCGCTCGGCAGTGATCGCCAATAATCGAAAATGAGCGGTTGAGCTAAAACGACCATAACTCTCTCGTCCGGACTCCGATTGACTCACCGTTTGAACCATTGGAAAGCTAACTCGATGCTCTATAATATTGCAAAGATTTAGAATTTTTGGAGTTACCAAAAATTAATGGTGATCTAACAAAATCGAACTCATATGAGGAAAGTTGAAACAATGAACAATAACGATACACAACTCGAAGTTTTTCCGAACGGTGAACACGGTGAATGAACATGATTGATGAATGATTATAATCGAGTGAAAATACACTGAGTGACAATTACAGACTGATAATTACTGAATGAAAATGAATGAATTACAACCGGGTATTACATACACCCCCCCTTAAAAGAGTTTCGTCCCCGAAACTAAGGGTCAAACAACTCGGGATAACCCTCCCGCATACTATCCTCGGTTTCCCAAGTAGCCTCTTCGACTCCGTGTCTAGACCACTGAATCTTGACCAAAGGAATCGACTTATTCCTCAACTGTTTGATTCACCGCTCCAACACTCGTACAGGACGCTCCTCGTACGAATGATCATCCGCGATCTCGATTTCGTCGAACTGAAGTATGTGACTCGGGTCGGCAACAAACTTCCGCAACTGAGAGACATGAAACACATTATGAATTCAGCTCAAAGCCGGAGGTAAAGCCAATCGATAAGCTAACTCGCCTACTCGATCCAAAATTTCAAACGGTCCAATGAATCTCGGACTCAACTTCCCCCATTTTCCGAAACGGAAAATATCTCGACTCTGAGATACCTTGACCAAAACATGGTCACCCGTCTCGAACTCTAGTGGTCGACGACGATTATCTGCATATGATTTCTGTCGACTCTGAGTTGTCAACATACGACTCTTGATCGAAGCTACCTTCTCCCGGGCGGCTATAAGCATATCGGGCTCGGTGCCGATTGATTCTGACAAGTCATCCTAACACAAAGGAGATCGACAACGACGACCGTACCAGGCCTCGTAAGGTGCTATCTTCATCGCAGCATGCCAACTAAACTGTACGTGGACTCAAACAACAGTAATTGGGCTTCCCAATCGTCTACTAATCTAGAACGCATGCCCTCAATATGTCCTCTAATGTCTGAATAGTTCTCTCTGATTGTCAGCCGTTTGACCGAGGATGAAAGGCAATACTGAGATTAAGCTGAGTTCCCATAGCACGATGAACTGATTTCCAAAAATGGGAAACAAATCGTCCGTCACGATCGGAAACGATACTCTTAGGTTTTACCGTGCAGTCTCACTATCTCCTTGATGAACAACTGGGCCAGTCTCTTGGGACTCCACATATCCTTGATTTCAAGGAAATGAGCTAAATTAGTAAAGCAGTCCGCGATCACTCAGATCGTATTTATGCCACGACGACTCGTCGGCAATTCGTGATGAATTCCATAGAAATGTCTTCCCACTTCCATTCTGGAATAGGGAGCGGTATCAGCATACTCGCCGGTCACTGATGTTCCATCTTGACTTGTTGACAGGTTAAGCATCTCGAAACAAATTCTGCGACTTCTCGCTTCATATTACTCCACCAGTAATTTTGTTTCAAGTCCTTGTACATCTTCTTTGGACCGGATGAACAGAATAAGGGGTAGCATGAGCTTCTCTCAAAATCGAGTTTTCAACTCATCATTCACAGTACACACATCCGATTCTTAAATCTCAAAAGTCCATCCTCGTGGATCATGAATCCAGAGGCTTTCTCCTGAGCCACATCTTCATGGATGCGCAACAATGAAGGGTCTGAACTCTGATTCTCTCTGATTACCTCCTCAAGTGACGATGAAATCTCTAACATACAAAGTTGTCCCTGAACTCGCTGAAGCCAGACCTCGATCTCGGGTCTAAGGAATTCCTGCTGAAGCTCCTTCTGAACTGTTAAACGAGCAAGCATCTGCTCTTGAATGGACTTACGACTCAAGGCGTCGGCGACAACGTTCGCCTTGCCCGGGTGGTAAAGGATCTCGATATCAAAATCTTTGATTAGTTCCAACCACCGCCTCTGTCGCATATTTAACTCCTTGTGAGTAAATATATCCTTCAACTCTTGTGATTGGTGAATAACTGAAAGGTGACGCCATAAAGGTAACGACGCCAAATCCCCAACGCGAAAACCACGGCTGCTAGCTCCAGGTCGTGGGTTGGATAATTGACCAACTAATCCGAGGAAACATCGGATTTACTTAATATCTTTCGGAGGTTGCCAATCTCGGATAGTCTCCGTCTTCTGAGGGTCGACACGAACTCTGTCAGATGAAATTACATGCCCGAGAAAGTCACTTCGGACCTCTAGAACTCACATTTGGAAAACTTTCCATAAAGTTGCTCTCGTCTCAACACGTCGAGAACCTGAAGAAGATGAACCTCGTGTTCCTCTCGGCTAAGAGAATAAATCAAAATGTCTTCGATGAAGACAACAACAAACTGATCCAAAAAGTCGATGAAAACCCGATTCATTAATTCCCTGAATACCGCAGGTGCAATAGTTAGCCCGAACGGCATAACTACGAACTCATAATGACCATAGCGTGTACGAAACGTTGTCCTCGCGATATCCGACTCTCGAATCCGCAACTGGTGATATCCAGATCTTAAGTCGATCTCGGAAAATACTTAAGCTCCCTGAAGTTAATCTAAAAGATCATCAATACGAGGTAAAGGATACTACTCTTGATCATCACTCTGTTCAACTCCTGGTAATTAATACACACACGAGACGAGCCATCCTTCTCCTTGACAGATCACACTGGTGCTCCTCACGGGGACGCAATCGGTCGAAGATGACCTTCCTCGAACTATTCCTCAAGTTGAATCTTCAACTCCTGCATTCTGGTCGGGGCCATCCGATACGGTGCCTTCGATAAAGGGGACGTACCGGCTCCAACTCACTCCTGAATTCCCTTACTCTATGTGAAGGCAACCAGATAAATCGTCTGGAAATACATCGTCAATCGATGACAATGATACCACGAATGATTGAACATTTCGATTGCCCAAGAATGGTCAATCGATAAAAAGAGATACCAATAATGATTGAACAACTCGATTGCCTTAGAAAGGCCAATCGATGAAGATGATACAATGAATGTTTGAATAACTCGATTGCCCTAGAAAGGCCAATCGATGAAAATGATACAATGAATGATTGAATAACTCGATTGCCTTAGAAAGACCAATCGATGGAAATGATACAAGGAATGATTGAATAACTCGATTGCCTTATAAAGGCCAATCGATGAAAATGATATAATGAATGATTGAATAGTTCGATTGCGGAATTTCTTTGCTTTCGTCATAATAATACTTCTTCTGGAACAACGGGGATTACTTCCCTGAAACGCACATTCGACAACCAACGACGGAAAGATAGCGACCAAACGCTAACAAACACTGAGGATAGTATCAAGACGATCAAACCAACTAATACCGAAAATTACATCGTCCTAAGATAAGTTCACCACGATTAGATCCATCAACCAATCGCGGTCATTAAGCTTAATTCGGTATGATTCCGAAAATTCTTCCATCGTCAGGTAGACCGATGGTATGAGGTCCACAAGCAATAGGACTATCCCGAGATAAGTCTATTCAAGCATGATTCGAAAATGAATGAATGCGGTGTACTGTAATCAAAAGGTACACACAAGTTGAAATAAAATTACGAGTATACCGAAATCATTCGCCACCGGATCGTCGATCCTCCTCATCATATGAATCAGGACTTGCGGTCCCGTCTGGGACGCTCCCGTCGATAAATACGAGCTCCAACTCTATTAACTTCCATTGTCTTAAGCAGCGATGACAAAGCGATCGATTCAAACGCCGGTTGCTTCGGGGCCTCGAGATGACGCCGGAGCCGACTTGGAGTCCTTTCGGCAAAAACGGGCCTTATGCCCAAAATTCCCACAATTATAGCACGTGATAGACGGTTTGAGACACTCGCTGAAATGACCCGGCGTTCCACAATTGAAACAGTGATGGCCGAACGGCGCTCGGGAATGAGATCCCGCACGATTATGCGCCGTAGAAGGTCGCCGTAAACGATAGGGCTCACACGAGGCTTCTTGAAGGTTGATCGATCGCCTTTGGGTTGATTACGCTTCGTTGATTTCTTGCTGAAAGATGAAGGTTGTTGTTCAGCACTTTCCTTAGCAGCCGTCTCATACGGGAGAGTTCTCTCGATTAATCCGGTCAGAGTGGCGCAATGATGATTGAGCAACTGCACATGGGTCATCATGGCCTGCATAAAAGTGAGTGGATCAACCCGAACATCTTCTGATCGAGCCGAGTCCTGGGCACGATTTCCCGGCAGCGAGTGATTATTTCTCGGGTTTCGGTCCGCACCGCGGCCTCTCCCCGTGCATCCCCCGACAGCTCTCTCCATACTGAAGTAGGAAGGTCGCATAATGATTATATTTCCCGCATGATTAGCACGTTATGATTATGTCATGAGATGATGAAAATGAGTATACATGCTCTAACTTAGTGATTATATGAATGATTTACTGAAGTTACATGATTATCTGATGAAATTCTTGAAATGATTATCTTGAATAACTTAACAAGATTGATAATATGATCATCCAGATTGACAACTGAGTAATGAAATGAATTGAGTAATTAATGAGTTAACATGATCGTCCTAATCACAATGAATGATGATGTTTGAGGATTGTAAATTGATGAATGATGAATGAATGACTATTGCCAGAAATTATACCATGGCGTTAGAAATCTTACAGCTTCTTTGGCCTGATTGGCTCGGCATTTGCACAGGTCACACGTGACGCGAAAGTCCAATGATACTAGTCCGATGACGATGATTTCAAATGAAACATGACTCGGAAGGTAGTATTCAAAACCACGCTCCGATACCAACTCTGTAACACCCAAAACTAGGCGGATATTACAGTGCCGTAAATCCCCAACTGGGACCCACCAAAGTAATGAAAATGAATGAATTACATAGGATAAATGCGATCAACTACATTACAACAATAATTACTCCGATGAGGAGTTTAGTTATAACACACCAGACAATATCAATACTAGTGTATTTTATATGAAGATAAAATACACAACACTGAATGAAACGGAGTATTCAAATGAAAGTCTGCAGCGGAAAATAAAGGACAATAACATGAATAACGGAAAGATCGGGGCCCCCTACTAGTATCACTGGGACTCCTCGACGTCAGCGTGTTCTCCCCGTACTTTTGCCTTGCCAAGACCTGAAAAACAAATGTAATACCCGGTTGTAATTCATTCATTTTCATTCAGTAATTATCAGTCTGTAATTGTCACTCAGTAATTCTCACTCATTAATAATCACTCATCATTCATGAATCACTCATTTGCGTTCAATGTTGGCATGTTGTAATCGTATATCAGTTACCGATCGTCATTTTATCTCCGTTTTTAGATCGAGACGGGAGTATTATCATTTTCATTGTGATTGATAGCCTTGTACTGAGAGTATCATCTTTGGCTCGTGTTAGACTTGTTCACTTTCACATTCGTATGATATGTCGGATCATTCATCACCGTAGCGAGGAATCTAATTATCGGATTGATTCACCTTGGCCAAAGACGAGTTACGGTCGTAAGGTTCGGGATACGGCCGTAAGTCGCGGGTACGGCCGTAAGGCTGGCGATACGGCCGTAAGTGGTCCAGAAGGCCGCCCGGGCATTTTGGCCGAAGGTGAGTTACGGCCGTAAGGAAGGTGAGATACGGCCGTAAGTGGCGTCAGAATTTCGGGTGTTGCCGACCAAGGGTGACTTACGGCCAGAAGGGTTGCGGCATACGGCCGTAAGTCGAGGCAGTACGGCCGTAAGGCTTGGCCGGATACGGCCGACGCCGCAGAAGGATGTCCGCCATTTTTGACGACGGCGGGTTACGCCCGTAAGGTTGGCGGATACGGCCGTATCATCCGAGTTACGGCCGTAAGGTGTGCGGCGGGTGTTTTTGATTTAAGGCGAGTTACGCCCAGTAACTAAGGAACGTTACGGCCGTAAGTCTGCCGGGCAAGCTTTGACGAAGCCGAGTTACGGCCGCATTTGAGTTGGCCACGGGCCGTAAGGCCGCTGACTTGTAAAGTTACGGCCGTAAGAGGGCCGAGTTACGGCCGTAACTTCCGGCAGATTTAATGACTTGGCCGGGTCATTTCTCCTCATTTCTTCTTTTTCCTTCTTCATCCGAGAGAAAGGGTTGAGAGAGAGATTTTATCATCATCAATCACTTGAGTGTGTAATCTTCATCATCTTCATTCCTTTGAGAAGCTTGGATACTCGCTTTTAACTCGTGTACTTCGGATCGTAGTGGTTGGATCTTCAAGAGGTAATATCTTCAACACAATGGATTTCTATTTAGTGTTGAGTTATGATGTTTTGGACGTTATAATCATGTTATATGAAAGGATATGTATATGATTATGAGTTTGTATAAGGATTCATTGATTATTGAGAGATTTATTCAAGAACACTTTGAATATAGAGTCGATTTGGGGATTTCCGATTAATTGTTGTTATAATCACGTTTTTGGATATTCATAACGGATTATTGATCGTATTGGAGATGTTTTGTTGTTTTGAAACACTTCTTGGGAATTTGAAGTTGGTATTATTGAGGTTTAGTGGTAATCAATCAAAGTTGGCCTCAAAGTGTTCGATATAATGCCCCAATGAACTTGGTTTAATCGTATCGACGTCTTGAGTTCGTTATATTCGTGTTTAATTCGTTATTGATCGGATTGTTGGCAATTGTATTGAATTAAGGTTGTTCGAGCGATCGGTATCTTGGTTAGGACGTTGTTCGTGGACGGACATTCTTCATCGGTATTGTGTAAGTTAAATCTTACTCGGTTAAAAGGATACCAATTCCTTTTGTTGTTGATTGCTCATAATCATAATTCATTCATCATAATAATAATCATTTTGAGACTTGTAATTGTCGAATAATCATTTCATTCACGAGGAACGACGGTTCCAAATCATTTCATTGGGTTATCAATCACATCACTATTACTTTCATATCGGTGAGTCATCTTGGCCTTGTCTAATTATTATTCATTGATATTCATCATGGTCATTCTCGTTCTTGTGACCTTCCGGGTTCATATTGCGTGGCCGGGTGTGGCTGTGTGGAATTTTTAGTCAGGCACACGATGGTCATGTATTGGGTTCACCAATACATCGGACCGTGCACACGGTAACGCTTACCTCCGTGAGACTAATTAGGTACAAGGACGGGTGTGTCCGGTCATTCGTCTTGTACACTTGCACAGGACATTACGGGCGTACTATGATACTCCTCTTCAGCGTAATTCATAATTAAGAATATTTCATAACTTCAGTTAATTCATGGTTGTGTAATTTCAACTCTTGAGGATTGTTGTTCTTGTAATCGACCGCTGGGGATTTTGTTTTCGTGTCACGGCAAGGCAAAGGCACGGAAGAGCATGTTGATGGCGACGAGTCCCTGATACTAGTAGGGGCCCTATCATTCCGTTTGTTCATCATTTTCACCATTTGCTTATTTCTGTCATTTGTATTTTCCGCTGCAAATTCCGTTTGTAATGTTTATTTATTCAGGGTGGTGTATTTTATCTTCATATAAAATACACTAGTATTCGGTATTGTCCTGGTGTGTTGTACTTAAACTCCTCATCGGAGTGTTTGGTAATATAATGTGGTTCGGTACTACAATTATATTATTTAATTCATCATTTTCATTTGCCTCGTGGGTCCCAGTCGGGGATTCACGGCACTGTAATATCCGCCTAGTTTGGGGTGTTACAGAGTTGGTATCGGAGAGTGGTTTTGAATACTACCCTCCAAATCATGTCTCGTTTGAAATCATCGTCATCGGACTAGTATCATTGGACTTTCGCGCCACGTGTGACCTGTGCAAGTGCCGAGCCAATCAGACCAAGAACTGTAAGATTTCTAATGCCATGGTATAATTTCTGGCATTAATCATTCATTCATAATTCATCAGTTAACAATCCTCAATCATCATTGTCACTTTGATCAGGACGGTCAGGTTAACTCATTAATCACTCAATTCATTTCATTATTCAGTTGTTGATTAGAAAGATCAAATCATTGATCTTGTTAACTCATTCAAGATAATCATTTCAGTAACTTCATCAGATAATCATGTCACGTCAATTAATCATTCATGTAATCGCTGTATTAGAGCGTGTATGCTCATTTTCATCATTTCATAATATAATCATAACGTGATATTCATGCGGGAAATATAATCATCATGTGACTTTCCTACTTCAGTATGGAAAGAGCTGGCAGAGGACGAGGAGGACGAGGCCGTGGAGCGGGCCAAATCCCGAGAACTCGTGCGAACACACGTGCAAATGCCAGGAATAATGCTAACTCATCGAGCAGTGACGCTGCCACTCATTCACCTGGATGCGATCATTCACTATCGGGGAGTTGTACCCGGGACACGGCTTAGTCAGAGGGTGTCCGGGTTGACCCACTCGCATTTATGCAGGCATGATGGCCCAAATGACCCAGATGGATCAGTTGATGGAGATGATGCATAACTACACTACTAGGAATCAACATGCTCCTCCGCCGCCACCTCAGAGGCAAGAGAGGTATGTGAGCAATATCATCGGCGACATCTCTCGCTGCAGGCCACCGACTTTCGAGGGCCTCGCCGAGCCACAGATATTATTCATTGGCTCGAACATTTCGAGAAGTTGTTTGTTATGGTGGAGTGTCCTAAGGACACAAAGTTTGTTGCGGCTTACTACCCGGTAAGAGCGCTCATTCTTGGTGGTTGTCGTTGAAGCCCACCGAAGGATCTTGTACATGGGATCGGTTCAAAACTCTCATGATGGAGAGGTATTATCCGGCCCCACTCGAGAGGCCAAGCCGCCGAGTTACTCACTCCCGACCCCTCATCGACGAGGATGTTCTCGCCATTGCCGAGAAATTTCAGTGAACTTCTTCCGTTCGCCTCATCTATCATTCATTCCGAGGCGGATAAGATTAAGTATTTCAAAGAAGAGTGAAACCCCGTATGAGACTTGATTGCTCAATCATAATTGCACCACGTTGGCTGAATTCATTGAGAAAGCTCTCACCTATGAGCTATGCTAAAGAGATTGCTAAGCAAAGGCAACCTTCGTCTGCTAGCAAGAAATCGAAGAATCGTAACTACCAAGGCGGTCGACAACCTTCAAGAAACCCCGGGCGGGCTCGCTTTCGAGCGACCTCGGTGTCGCCTAAACCCGCGGAATCTCGGCCACGAGCGGCCTTCGGCCATCACCGCTATAACTGTGGGGATCTTGGTCATGTCGGCACCAAGTGTCCGAGACAGTCATCACGTGTCATAACTGTGGAATTGTGGGACATAAGGCCCGTTTTTGCCGTAGGGACTCCAAACCTACTCAGACGTCATCTCGTGCACCTAAGCAACACTGCTCGTAATCAAGCCACTCAATCGGCGTCGTTTAAAACGACGGGAGCGACTAAAGGTGGAGCTTTTAGCCACCAGACGGCAGCGTCCGGTGCCGGGACTAGCAAGCCCCGGATTTATGAGATGAAGAAGACCGATGATCCAGAGGCCCGAATGATCTCAGGTACACTCGATATTCTATCTCAACCTGTGTGTACCCTTTTTGATACTGGTGCATCGCATTCATTCATTTCCGAGTCATGTTTGAGTAGACTACGTCTGGGTAGTGCTACTAGTTGTGAGCCTTATGTCATTGGACTACCTGATGGTAGACGAATTATCGGTAATCGTGAGATTCGTAATCGTCCGATTCGCCATGGCCGTGTATGGCCAGCGGACCTAATCGTGGTAGATTTGCCGAGAGACGACGTCATCTTGGGCATTGATTGGATGGATCATCATGATGCCATCATTAGTGTTCGTAAGCGTATGGTCACTATCATTTCGGACGATGGGGTGGAATGTGTGTTTCAGGGAGGTAATCCCGGCTGTTCTGGTAAGGTCATTAATTTGATGAAAGCAGTAAGATTACTCAATCAGGGATGTGTCGGTTATTGGTGCTATATGGCCAAAACCGAGAAGTCATCAGTAATGTTAACGGATATTCCGGTGGTGAGGGAATATGCCGATGTTTTTCCAGACGAGTTACCTGGTTTGCCTCCACAGAGGGATGTGGAATTCACGATTGAGTTGGAGCCTGGTACGTCCCCGATATCGAAGGCGCCATACCGGATGGCCCCGACCGAAATGCAGGAATTAAAGAACCAACTTGAAGAGTTGTTCGAGAAGGGTTATATTCGACCGAGTGCGTCCCCGTGGGGAGCACCAGTGTTATTTGTCAAGAAGAAGGATGGTTCATTTCGCTTATGTATTGATTATCGGGAGTTGAACAGGGTGACGATCAAGAATAAGTATCCCTTACCCCGTATTGACGATCTCTTAGATCAACTTCAGGGAGCTTCAGTATTTTCCAAGATCGACTTAAGATCTGGATATCATCAGTTGCGGATTCGAGAGTCGGATATCGCGAGGACGGCGTTTCGAACACACTATGGTCATTATGAGTTTGTGGTTATGCCGTTCGGATTTACTAATGCACCTGCGGTATTCATGGAGTTAATGAATCGGGTTTTCATCGACTTTTTGGATCAGTTTGTTGTTGTCTTCATCGATGACATTTTGATTTATTCTCGTGACCGGGAGGAACACGAGTTTCATCTTCATCAAGTGCTCGACGTGTTGAGACGCGAACAACTTTATGGGAAGTTCTCCAAATGTGAGTTCTGGATGTCCGAAGTGACTTTTCTCGGACATGTAATTTCATCAGACGGAGTTCGTGTCGACCCTCAGAAGACGGAGGCTATTCGAGATTGGTTACCTCCGAAGAATGTTAAGGAAATCCGGAGTTTCCTCGGATTAGCGGGTTATTATCGGCGATTTGTGGAAGGATTTTCCAAAATTGCTCAACCATTGACGAACCTTTTGCGAAAGGATAAGAAATACACGTGGTCCGACGCGTGTCAGCAGAGTTTTGAGGAACTCAAGAGCCGGTTAATGACAGCACCTGTACTTTCCTTGCCGCAGGGGACGGAGGGATTTGTGGTCTATAGTGATGCGTCCGGACAGGGTCTCGGATGTGTGCTCATGCAGAACGGGAAAGTTATTGCCTATGCTTCACGGCAATTGAGGCCTTACGAGGTTAATTATCCGACCCACGACCTGGAGCTAGCAGCCGTGGTGTTCGCTTTGAAGATCTGGCGTCATTACCTTTATGGCGTCACCTGTCAGATATTCACCGATCATAAGAGCTTAAAGTATATATTTACTCAGAAGGAGTTAAATATGCGTCAGAGACGGTGGTTGGAATTAATCAAGGATTATGATATTGAGATCCTTTACCACCCGGGCAAGGCGAACGTTGTCGCCGACGCCTTGAGTCGTAAGTCAGTTCAGGAGCAGATGCTTGCCCGTTAACAGCTTGTAAGGAGCTTCAGAGAATTCCTTAGATCCGAGATCGAGGTCCGGCTTCAGCGAGTTCGGGGGCTTTGTATGTTAGAGATTTCATCGTCACTCGAGGAGGAAATCCGAGAGAATCGTGGTTCGGACCCATCATTGTTGCACATCCGAGAGGATGTGGCTCGTGGAAAGCCCTCGGATTCGTGGTCCACGAGGATGGACTTTTGAGATTTAAGAATCGGTTGTGCGTATCGCGAATGACGAGTTGAAAACTCGATTTTGAGAGAAGCTCATGCTACCCTTATTCTCGCTCATCCGGTCCAAAGAAGATGTACAAGGACTTGAAACAATTACCGGTGGAGTAATATGAAGCGAAGTCGCAGAATTTGTTTCGAGATGCTTAACTCACAACAAGTTAAGATTGAACATCGCCGGCCGGCGGGTATGTGAAACCTCTCCCTATTCCGGAGTGGAAGTGGGAAGACATTTCTATGGACTTCATCACGAGTTTGCCGACGAGTCGTCGTGGCATGAATACGATCTCGGTGATTGTGGACCGCTTAACTAAATCAGCTCATTTCCTTGAGATCAAGGATACGTGGGGTCCCGAGAGATCGGCTCGCTTGTTCATCAAAGAGATAGTCGACTTCATGGTACTCCTAAGAGTATCGTTTCCGATCGTGACGGACGATTTGTGTCTCATTTTTGGAAATCAGTTCATCGTGCTATGGGAACTCACTCAATCTCGCATCGCTTTTCATCCTCGGTCCACGGTCCAATCGAGAGGACTATTCGGACATTAGAGGACATGTTGAGGGCATGCGTCCTCGATTGGAAGGACGATTGGGAAGCCCAACTACCATTGATCGAGTTCACGTATAATAATAGCCGGCATGCTTCCATTAAGATGGCACCTTACGAGGCCTTGTACGGTATTGCCGTTGTCGGTCTCCTTTGTGTTGGGATGACTTGTCGAATCAATCGGCACCGAGCCCGATATGCTTATAGCCGCCGAGAGAAGGTAGCTTTAATCGAGAGTCGTATGTTGACACTGTGAGTCGGCGTAAATCTATGCGATAATCGCCGCCGACCACTAGAGTTCGAGACGGGCGACCACGTTTTGGTCAAGGTATCCCCGAGTCGAGGTATTTTCCGTTTTGGGAAGAGGGAAAGTTGAGTCCGAGATTCATTGGACCGCTTGAGATTTTGGATCGAGTGGGCGAGTTAGCTTATCGATTGGCTTTACCTCCGGCGTTGAGCCGAATTCATAATGTATTTCATGTCTCTCGATTGCGGAAGTATGTTGCCGACCCGAGTCACATACTCCAGCCGACGAAATCGAGATCGCCGACTATCATTCATATGAGGAACGTCCTATTCGAGTTTTAGAGCGGCGAATCAAACAGTTGAGGAATAAGACGATTCCGTTGGTTAAAATTCAGTGGTCTAGACACGGAGTCGAAGAGGCCACTTGGGAAACCGAAGAGAGTATGCGGGAGAGTCATCCCGAGTTGTTTGACCCTTAGTTTCGGGGACGAAACTATTTTAAGGGGGGGAGTATGTAATACCCGGTTGTAATTCATTCATTTTCATTCAGTAATTATCGATCAGTAATTGTCACTAAGTAATTCTCACTCATTATTAATTACTGATCATTCATTAATCACTCATTTTCTTTCAATGTTTGCTTGTTGTATTCGTATATCGCTACCGATCGTCATTTTATCTCCGTTTAGATCGAGACGGAGTATTATCATTTTCATTGTGATTGATAGCCTTGTACCGAGAGTATCATCTTTGGCTCGTGTTAGACTTGTTCACTTTCACATTCGTATGATATGTCGGATCATTCATCACCGTAGCGAGGAATCGGAATTATCGGATTGATTCACCTTGGCCAAAGATCGAGTTATGGCCGTAAGGTTCGGGATACGGCCGTAACTCGGGTACGGCCGTAAGGTGGCGATTACGGCCGTAATGGTCCAAAGAGCCGCCGGCATTTTGGCGAAGGTGAGTTACGGCCGTAAGGAAGGTGAGATACGGCCGTAAGTGGCGTCAGTAAATTTCGGTGTTGCCGACCAAGGGTGACTTACGGCCGTAAGGGTTGCGGCATACGGCCGTAAGTCGAGGCAGGTACGGCCGTAAGGCTTGGCCGGATACGGCCGTACGCTGCAGGAAGGATGTCCGGCCATTTTTGACGAAGGCGGGTTACGCCCGTAAGGTTGGCCGGATACGGCCGTATCATCCGAGTTACGGCCGTAAGGTGTGCGGTACGGCCGTAAGGCTGTCGGCGGGTGTTTTTGACGAAGGCGAGTTACGCCCGTAACTAAGGAACGGTTACGGCCGTAAGTCTGTCGGCAGGCTTTCGGACGAAGCCGAGTTACGGCCGTACGAGTTGGCCGGTTACGGCCGTAAGGCCGTTGACTTGTAAAGTTACGGCCGTAAGAGGGCCGAGTTACGGCCGTAACTTCCGGCAGTATTTAATGACTTGGCCGGGTCATTTCTCCTCATTTCTTCTTTTTTCCTTCTTCATCCGAGAGAAAGGGTTGAGAGAGAGATTTTATCATCATCAATCACTTGAGTGTGTAATCTTCATCATCTTCATTCCTTTGAGAAGCTTGGATACTCGTTTTAACTCGTGTTCTTCGGATCGTAGTGGTTGGATCTTCAAGAGGTAATTTCTTCAACACCTTGGATTTCGATTTTGTGTTGAGTTATGATGTTTTGGACGTTATAATCATGTTATATGAAAGGATATGTATATGATTATGAGTTTGTATAAGGATTCATTGGATTATTGAGAGATTTATTCAAGAACACTTTGAATATAGAGTTGGATTTGGGGATTTCCGATTAATTGTTGTTATAATCACGTTTTTGGATATTCATAACGGATTATTGATCGTATTGGAGATGTTTTGTTGTTTTGAAACACTTCTTGGGAATTTGAAGTTGGTATTATTGAGGTTTAGTGGTAATCAATCAAAGTTGGCCTCAAAGTGTTCGATATAATGCCCCAATGAACTTGGTTTAATCGTATCGACGTCTTGAGTTCGTTATATTCGTGTTTAATTCGTTATTGATCGGATTGTTGGCAATTGTATTGAATTAAGGTTGTTCGAGCGATCGGTATCTTGGTTAGGACGTTGTTCGTGGACGGACATTCTTCATCGGTATTGTGTAAGTTAAATCTTACTCGGTTAAAAGGATACCAATTCCTTTTGTTGTTGATTGCTCATAATCATAATTCATTCATCATAATAATAATCATTTTGAGACTTGTAATTGTCGAATAATCATTTCATTCACGAGGAACGACGGTTCCAAATCATTTCATTGGGTTATCAATCACATCACTATTACTTTCATATCGGTGAGTCATCTTGGCCTTGTCTAATTATTATTCATTGATATTCATCATGTTCATTCTCGTTCTTGTGACCTTCCGGGTTCATATTGCGTGGCCGGGTGTGGCTGTGTGGAATTTTTAGTCGGGCACACGATGGTCATGTATTGGGTTCACCAATACATCGGACCGTGCACACGGTAACGCTTACCTCCGTGAGACTAATTAGGTACAAGGACGGGTGTGTCCGGTCATTCGTCTTGTACACTTGCACAGGACATTACGGGCGTACTATGATACTCCTCTTCAGCGTAATTGATAATTAAGAATATTTCATAACTTCAGTTAATTCATGGTTGTGTAATTTCAACTCTTGAGGATTGTTGTTCTGTGTAACTGACCCCGTTGGGGGATTTTGTTTTCAGGTCACGGCAAGGCAAAGGCACGGGAAGAGCATGTTGACGGCGACGAGTCCCAGTGATACTAGTAGGGGGCCCCAGTCATTCCGTTTGTTCAGTCATTTTCAGTCATTTCAGTTATTTCTGTCATTTGTATTTTCCGCTGCAAATTCCGTTTGTAATGTTTATTTATTCAGGGTGGTGTATTTTATCTTCATATAAAATACACTAGTATTCGGTATTGTCCTGGTGTGTTGTACTTAAACTCCTCATCGGAGTGTTTGGTAATATAATGTGGTTCGGTACTACAATTATATTATTTAATTCATCATTTTCATTTGCCTGGTGGGTCCCAGTCGGGGATTCACGGCACTGTAATATCCGCCTAGTTTGGGGTGTTACAACAAAATCCCCAAAAGGGGTCAGTTACAAAGAACAACAATCCTCAAGGGTTGAAAATACACAATCATGATTATATTTGAAGTTATGAAATATCCTGTCGAAACATACGCAATCAAACATGCTATATGCATCAACTAACAGTACGGCTCAAAGGGTGGCGCCACACTACGCCCGGGATGGAAATGTGTCCGTGCACAAGCCCCCAACGATCGAATACACGCGTGGTCTTGTACCTAATCAGTCTCACGAGACACATTGACTCGTGTGCACAGTCCAATGTGAGGCCAACAACCAACACACGACATAAATGTGCCCGACATGAAAATCCTACACATACCAACCGGCACGCCAGTATGACCCGGAATGCCACGATATAACAAAAGTGACATCGAAAATGAATAATGACTCACCGAGGTGGAATGGTAATGAAATAAATGACAGCTCAATGAAAAGATTGGAACCGTCGTTCCTTATGACTGAAATGATTAATTGATAACAACAAGTTTTGATACGGTTAATATAATGATGAATGAGTTATGATTATGATTGAACAACAATAAAAGGGATGAATATCCTTTTAACCGAGTAAGAATTAACTTACACAATACCGATGAAGAAAGTCCTTCCACGAAAAAAAGTCCTAAATGAAGTGTCGGTCGCACGAACAACCTTAATTCAATACAATTACCAAAAATCCGATCAATACACGAATTAAACACGAATATAACGAACTCAAAACGTCGATACGATTAAACTAAGTTCATTGGGGCATTATATCGAATACGTTGTGGCCAAACTCCGGTTGTTTACAATCAAATCTCAATAAGCCACTATTAATTCCCCCAAGAAGTGTTTCAAACCAACAAAACATCTCCAATATGATCAATAATCCATTATGAATATCCAAAATCGTGATTATAACAACAATTAGTCGAAAATCCCCAATTCCAACTCGATTTTCAAGGTGTTCTTGAATAATTCCTCAATAATCCAATGAATCCTTATACAAACTCATAATCATATACATATCCCTTCATATATCATGATTATAACGTCCAAAACATCGTATCTCAACACAAAAATCGAAATCCAAGGTGTTGAAGAATATTACCTTTGAAGATCCAAGTACTTTAATCCGAAGAACACGCGTTAGATTGATTATCCGGGCTTCACGATCGAAAGGAGATGAAGAAAATCAAACACCCAAATGATTTGTGAAGGAAAAACCCTCCCTTAAGCTTTCTCTCTCGGTTGAAGGTGAAGAAAAGGGAGAGAAATGGGCTCAAATGCTGAAAAAACGAATTTAAAGGAGTTGACTGCCCTGCCGGACACGGCCCGTGCCGATCGGCACGGTCGTGTCGCACAGCTGGCCGACAGGGACTCGACCGTGTCCTGCTTGACACGGTCGCGGCGCGGAGGGCCTTCCGATAGTGACCCGTCCGACAGCGACTCGGCATGACTCGACCGTGTCCTGGAACACGGCCGGCGTGTCAGCGGGTTCTCGCTTATCCTAAGAGTTCGACTGGCCGCGCTGCACGACACGGTCGGGTCCTGAGGCAGACACTTCGGAATTTCCGGACGAGTACGGCACGGGCCGTGTCGGACGACACGGCCGAGTTCGTTCGGCAGTGATCGGCCAATAACTGAAAAATGAGCGGTTGAGCTAAAACGACCATAACTCTCTCGTCCGGACTCCGATTTACTCACCGTTTGAACCATTGGAAAGCTAACTCGATGCTCTATAATATTACAAAGATTTAGAATTTTTGGAGTTACCAAAAATTAATGGTGATCTAACAAAGTCGAACTCATATGAGGAAAGTTGAAACAATGAACAATAACGATACACAACTCGAAGTTTTTCCGAACGGTGAACACGGTGAATGACCATGATTGATGAATGATTATAATCGAGTGAAAATACACTGAGTGACAATTACAGACTGATAATTACTGAATGAAAATGAATGAATTACAACCGGGTATTACAATTATATCCAATACTTGCTACAACAAGACTTATTCAAGAAGTAAAAGATTAATCGGAGCTCTTATAAACAATTTTGAGTACAAAAGGCTCGAATATAATCAATAAACTCGAGTTTTCATAGAGTTCCGACACGAATGCATGTAACGTGGTCTTATGTCCTATTAACAAGACTTAATCGGAGCTATTATATCCAATACTTGCTACAACAAGACTTAACCAAGAAGTAAAAGATTAATCGGAGCTCTTATAAACAATTCTGAGTACAAAAGGCTCGAATATAATCAATAAACTCGAGTTTTCATAGAGTTCCGACACGAATGCATGTAACGTGGTCTTGTCCTCTATTAACATGATGTAATCAAGAAGTAAAGGCTTAATCGGAGCTATTATATTGAATCTTTGCTACAACAAGACTTAATCAAGAAAGAAAAGATTAATCACAGCTGTTGTAGCAAATTCTGAGTACAAAAGGCTCGAATCTAATCAATAAATCCGAGTTTTCGTAGAGTTCAGACTCGAATGCATGTAACGTGATTTTATCTCCTACTAACAAGACTTATCAAGAAGTAAAGGCTTAGTCGGATCTATTATGCGAATCCTTGCTACAACAAGACTTAATCAAGAAGTAAAAGATTATTCGGAGTTATTATAGCCAATTCTGAGTACAAAAGGCTCGAATCTAATCAATAAACCTGAGTTTCACAGAGTTCCGACTCGAATGCATGTAACATGGTCTTATGTCATATTAACAAGATTTAATCGGAGCTATTATATCCAATACTTGCTACAACAAGACTTAATCAAGAAGTAAAAGATTGATCGCAGCTCTTATAGCCAATTCTGAGTACAAAAGGCTCGAATCTAATCAATAAACCCGAGTTTCACAGAGCTCCGACTCGAATGCATGTACTATGGTCTTATGTCCTATTAACAATACTTAATCGGAGCTATTATATCTAATACTTGCTACAAAAAGACTTAATCAAGTAGTAAAAGATAAATCAGAGCTCTTATAAACAATTCTGAGTACAAAAGGCTCGAATCTAATTAATAAACTCGAGTTTTCATAGAGTTCTGACTCGAATGCATGTAACATGGTCTTAGCTCCTATTAACAGGATGTAATCAAGAAGTAAAGTCCTAATAGGAGCTATTATAGTGAATCCTTTCTACAACAAGACTTAATCAAGAAACAAAAGATTAATCAGAGCTGTTGTAGCCAATTCTGAGTACAAAAGGCTCGAATCTAATCAATAAACTGGAGTTTTTGTAGAGTTCGGACTCAAATGCATGTATCGTGGTTTTATCTCCTATTAACAAGACTTATCAAGAAGTAAAGGCTTAGTCGGAGCTATTATGCGAATCCTTGCTACAACAAGACTTAATCAAGAAGTAAAAGATTATTCGGAGTTGTTATAGCTAATTCTGAGTACTAAAGGCTCGAATCTAATCAATAAACCCGAGTTTCACAGAGTTACGACTCGAATGCATGTAACATGGTCTTATGTCTCATTAACAAGACCTAATCGGAGCTATTATATCCAATACTTGCTACAACAAGACTTATTCAAGAAGTAAAAGATTAATCGGAGTTCTTATAAACAATTCTGAGTACAAAAGGCTCGAATATAATCAATAAACTCGAGTTTTCATAGAGTTCCGACACGAATGCATGTAACGTGGTCTTATGACCCATTAACAAGACTTAATCGGAGCTATTATATCCAATACTTGCTACAACAAGACTTAACCAAGAAGTAAAAGATTAATCGGAGCTCTTATAAATAATTCTGAGTACAAAAGGCTCGAATATAATCAATAAACTCGAGTTTTCATAGAGTTCCGACACGAATGCATGTAACGTGGTCTTGTCTTCTATTAACATGATGTAATCAAGAAGTAAAGGCTTAATCGGAGCTATTATATTGAATCTTTGCTACAACAAGACTTAATCAAGAAAGAAAAGATTAATCACAGCTGTTGTAGCCAATTCTGAGTACAAAAGGCTCGAATCTAATCAATAAACCCGAGTTTTCGTAGAGTTCAGACTCGAATGCATGTAACGTGATTTTATCTCCTACTAACAAGACTTACCAAGAAGTAAAGGCTTAGTCGGATCTATTATGCGAATCCTTGCTACAACAAGACTTAATCAAGAAGTAAAAGATTATTCGGAGTTGTTATAGCCAATTCTGAGTACAAAAGGCTCGAATCTAATCAATAAACCTGAGTTTCACAGAGTTCCGACTCGAATGCATGTAACATGGTCTTATGTCATATTAACAAGATTTAATCGGAGCTATTATATCCAATACTTGCTACAACAAGACTTAATCAAGAAGTAAAAGATTAATCGGAGCTCTTATAGCCAATTCTGAGTACAAAAGGATCGAATCTAATCAATAAACCCGAGTTTCACAGAGTTCCGACTTGAATGCATGTAATATGGTCTTATGTCCTATTAACAAGACTTAATCAAGTAGTAAAAGATAAATCGGAGCCCTTATAAACAATTCTGAGTACAAAAGGCTCGAATCTAATTAATAAACTCGAGTTTTCATAGAGTTACGACTCGAATGCATGTAACATGGTCTTATCTCCTATTAAGAGGATGTAATCAAGAAGTAAAGTCTTAATAGGATCTATTATAGTGAATCCTTGCTACAACAAGACTTAATCAAGAAAGAAAAGATTAATCAGAGTTGTTGTAGCCAATTCTGAGTACAAAAGGCTCGAATATAATCAATAAACTCGAGTTTTTGTAGAGTTCGGACTCAAATGCATGTATCGTGGTTTTATCTCCTATTAATAAGACTTATCAAGAAGTAAAGGCTTAGTCGGAGCTATTATGCGAATCCTTGCTACAACAAGACTTAATCAAGAAGTAAAAGATTATTCGGAGTTGTTATAGCTAATTCTGAGTACAAAAGGCTCGAATCTAATCAATAAACCCGAGTTTCACAGAGTTACGACTTGAATGCATGTAACATGGTCTTATGTCTCATTAACAAGACCTAATCGGAGCTATTATATCCAATACTTGCTACAACAAGACTTAATCAAGAAGAAAAAGATTAATCGGAGCTCTTATAAACAATTCTGAGTACAAAAGGCTCGAATATAATCAATAAACTCGAGTTTTCATAGAGTTCTGACACGAATGCATGTAACGTGGTCTTGTCTCCTATTTACAGGATGTAATCAAGAAGTAAAGGCTTAATCGGAGCTATTATATTGAATCCTTTCTACAACAAGACTTAATCAAGAAAGAAAAGATTAATCACAGCTGTTGTAGCCAATTCTGAGTACAAAAGGCTCGAATATAATCAATAAACCCGAGTTTTTGTAGAGTTCAGACTCGAATGCATGTAACGTGGTTGTATCTCCTACTAACTAGACTTACCAAGAAGTAAAGGCTTAGTCGGATCTATTATGCGAATCCTTGCTACAACAAGACTTAATCAAGAAGTAAAAGATTATTCGGAGTTGTTATAGCCAATTCTGAGTACAAAAGGCTCGAATCTAATCAATAAACCTGAGTTTCACAGAGTTCCGACTCGAAAGCATGTAACATGGTCTTATGTCATATTAACAAGATTTAGTCGGAGCTATTATATCCAATACTTGCTACAACAAGACTTAATCAAGAAGTAAAAGATTAATCGGAGCTCTTATAGCCAATTCTGAGTACAAAAGGATCGAATCTAATCAATAAACCCGAGTTTCACAGAGTTCCGACTTGAATGCATGTAATATGGTCTTATGTCCTATTAACAAGACTTAATCGGAGCTATTATATCCAATACTTGCTACAACAAGACTTAATCAAGAAGTAAAAGATTAATCGAAGCTCTTATAGCCAATTCTGAGTACAAAAGGCTCGAATATAATCAATAAACTCAAGTTTTCATAGAGTTACGACACGAATGCATGTAACGTGGTCTTATGTCCTGTTAACAAGACTTAATCGGAGCTATTATATCCAATACTTGCTACAAGAAGACTTAACCAAGAAGTAAAAGATTAATCGGAGCTCTTATAAACAATTCTGAGTACAAAAGGCTCGAATATAATCAATAAACTCGAGTTTTCATAGAGTTCCGACACGAATGCATGTAACGTGGTCTTGTCTTCTATTAACATGATGTAATCAAGAAGTAAAGGCTTAATCGGAGCCATTATATTGAATCTTTGTTACAACAAGACTTAATCAAGAAAGAAAAGATTAATCACAGCTGTTGTAGCCAATTCTGAGTACAAAAGGCTCGAATCTAATCAATAAACCCGAGTTTTCGTAGAGTTCAGACTCGAATGCATGTAACGTGATTTTATCTCCTACTAACAAGACTTACCAAGAAGTAAAGGCTTAGTCGGATCTATTATGCGAATCCTTGCTACAACAAGACTTAATCAAGAAGTAAAAGATTATTCGGAGTTGTTATAGCCAATTCTGAGTACAAAAGGCTCGAATCTAATCAATAAACCTGAGTTTCACAGAGTTCCGACTCGAATGCATGTAACATGGTCTTATGTCATATTAACAAGATTTAATCGGAGCTATTATATCCAATACTTGCTACAACAAGACTTAATCAAGAAGTAAAAGATTAATCGGAGCTCTTATAGCCAATTCTGAGTACAAAAGGATCGAATCTAATCAATAAACCCGAGTTTCACAGAGTTCCGACTTGAATGCATGTAATATGGTCTTATGTCCTATTAATAAGACTTAATCAAGTAGTAAAAGATAAATCGGAGCCCTTATAAACAATTCTGAGTACAAAAGGCTCGAATCTAATTAATAAACTCGAGTTTTCATAGAGTTACGACTCGAATGCATGTAACATGGTCTTATCTCCTATTAAGAGGATGTAATCAAGAAGTAAAGTCTTAATAGGGGCTATTATAGTGAATCCTTGCTACAACAAGACTTAATCAAGAAAGAAAAGATTAATCAGAGCTGTTGTAGCCAATTCTGAGTACAAAAGGCTCGAATATAATCAATAAACTCGAGTTTTTGTAGAGTTCGGACTCAAATGCATGTATCGTGGTTTTATCTCCTATTAATAAGACTTATCAAGAAGTAAAGGCTTAGTCGGAGCTATTATGTGAATCCTTGCTACAACAAGACTTTATCAAGAAGTAAAAGATTATTCGGAGTTGTTATAGCTAATTCTGAGTACAAAAGGCTCAAATCTAATCAATAAACCCGAGTTTCACAGAGTTACGACTCGAATGCATGTAACATGGTCTTATGTCTCATTAACAAGACCTAATCGGAGCTATTATATCCAATACTTGCTACAACAAGACTTAATCAAGAAGAAAAAGATTAATCGGAGCTCTTATAAACAATTCTGAGTACAAAAGACTCGAATATAATCAATAAACTCGAGTTTTCATAGAGTTCTGACACGAATGCATGTAACGTGGTCTTGTCTCCTATTTACAGGATGTAATCAAGAAGTAAAGGCTTAATCGGAGCTATTATATTGAATCCTTGCTACAACAAGACTTAATCAAGAAAGAAAAGATTAATCACAGCTGTTGTAGCCAATTCTGAGTACAAAAGGCTCGAATATAATCAATAAACCCGAGTTTTTGTAGAGTTCAGACTCGAATGCATGTAACGTGGTTGTATCTCCTACTAACAAGACTTACCAAGAAGTAAAGGCTTAGTCGGATCTATTATGCGAATACTTGCTACAACAAGACTTAATCAAGAAGTAAAAGATTATTCGGAGTTGTTATAGCCAATTCTGAGTACAAAAGGCTCGAATCTAATCAATAAACCTGAGTTTCACAGAGTTCCGACTCGAAAGCATGTAACATGGTCTTATGTCATATTAACAAGATTTAATCGGAGCTATTATATCCAATACTTGCTACAACAAGACTTAATCAAGAAGTAAAAGATTAATCGGAGCTCTTATAGCCAATTCTGAGTACAAAAGGATCGAATCTAATCAATAAACCCGAGTTTCACAGAGTTCCGACTTGAATGCATGTAATATGGTCTTATGTCCTATTAACAAGACTTAATCGGAGCTATTATATCTAATACTTGCTACAACAAGACTTAATCAAGTAGTAAAAGATAAATCGGAGCTCTTATAAACAATTCTGAGTACAAAAGGCTCGAATCTAATTAATAAACTCGAGTTTTCATAGAGTTACGACTCGAATGCATGTAACATGGTCTTATCTCCTATTAAGAGGATGTAATCAAGAAGTAAAGTCTTAATAGGAGCTATTATAGTGAATCCTTGCTACAACAAGACTTAATCAAGAAAGAAAAGATTAATCAGAGCTGTTGTAGCCAATTCTGAGTACAAAAGGCTCGAATATAATCAATAAACTCGAGTTTTTGTAGAGTTCGGACTCAAATGCATGTATCGTGGTTTTATCTCCTATTAATAAGACTTATCAAGAAGTAAAGGCTTACTCGGAGCTATTATGCGAATCCTTGCTACAACAAGACTTAATCAAGAAGTAAAAGATTATTCGGAGTTGTTATAGCTAATTCTGAGTACAAAAGGCTCGAATCTAATCAATAAACCTGAGTTTCACAGAGTTCCGACTCGAAAGCATGTAACATGGTCTTATGTCATATTAACGAGATTTAATCGGAGCTATTATATCCAATACTTGCTACAACAAGACTTAATCAAGAAGTAAAAGATTAATCGGAGCTCTTATAGCCAATTCTGAGTACAAAAGGATCGAATCTAATCAATAAACCCGAGTTTCACAGAGTTCCGACTTGAATGCATGTAATATGGTCTTATGTCCTATTAACAAGACTTAATCAGAGCTATTATATCTAATACTTGCTACAACAAGACTTAATCAAGTAGTAAAAGATAAATCGGAGCTCTTATAAACAATTCTGAGTACAAAAGGCTAGAATCTAATTAATAAACTCGAGTTTTCATAGAGTTCCGACCTGAATGCATGTAACATGGTCTTATCTCCTATTAACAGGATGTAATCAAGAAGTAAAGTCTTAATAGGAGCTATTATAGTGAATCCTTGCTACAACAAGACTTAATCAAGAAATTAAAGATTAATCAGAGTTGTTGTAGCCAATTCTGAGTACAAAAGGCTCGAATCTAATCAATAAACTCGAGTTTTTGTAGAGTTCGGACTCAAATGCATGTATCGTGGTTTTATCTCCTATTAACAAGAATTATCAAGAAGTAAAGGCTTAGTCGGAGCTATTATGCGAATCCTTGCTACAACAAGACTTAATCAAGAAGTAAAAGATTATTCGGAGTTGTTATAGCTAATTCTGAGTACAAAAGGCTCGAATCTAATCAATAAACCCGAGTTTCACAGAGTTACGACTCGAATGCATGTAACATGGTCTTATGTCTCATTAACAAGACCTAATCGGAGCTATTATATCCAATACTTGCTACAACAAGACTTATTCAAGAAGTAAAAGATTAATCGGAGTTCTTATAAACAATTCTGAGTACAAAAGGCTCGAATATAATCAATAAACTCGAGTTTTCATAGAGTTCCGACACGAATGCATGTAACGTGGTCTTATGACCCATTAACAAGACTTAATCGGAGCTATTATATCCAATACTTGCTACAACAAGACTTAACCAAGAAGTAAAAGATTAATCGGAGCTCTTATAAACAATTCTGAGTACAAAAGGCTCGAATATAATCAATAAACTCGAGTTTTCATAGAGTTCCGACACGAATGCATGTAACGTGGTCTTGTCTTCTATTAACATGATGTAATCAAGAAGTAAAGGCTTAATCGGAGCTATTATATTGAATCTTTGTTACAACAAGACTTAATCAAGAAAGAAAAGATTAATCACAGCTGTTGTAGCCAATTCTGAGTACAAAAGGCTCGAATCTAATCAATAAACCCGAGTTTTCGTAGAGTTCAGACTCGAATGCATGTAACGTGATTTTATCTCCTACTAACAAGACTTACCAAGAAGTAAAGGCTTAGTCGGATCTATTATGCGAATCCTTGCTACAACAAGACTTAATCAAGAAGTAAAAGATTATTCGGAGTTGTTATAGCCAATTCTGAGTACAAAAGGCTCGAATCTAATCAATAAACCTGAGTTTCACAGAGTTCCGACTCGAATGCATGTAACATGGTCTTATGTCATATTAACAAGATTTAATCGGAGCTATTATATCCAATACTTGCTACAACAAGACTTAATCAAGAAGTAAAAGATTAATCGGAGCTCTTATAGCCAATTCTGAGTACAAAAGGATCGAATCTAATCAATAAACCCGAGTTTCACAGAGTTCCGAATTGAATGCATGTAATATGGTCTTATGTCCTATTAACAAGACTTAATCAAGTAGTAAAAGATAAATCGGAGCCCTTATAAACAATTATGAGTACAAAAGGCTCGAATCTAATTAATAAACTCGAGTTTTCATAGAGTTACGACTCGAATGCATGTAACATGGTCTTATCTCCTATTAAGAGGATGTAATCAATAAGTAAAGTCTTAATAGGGGCTATTATAGTGAATCCTTGCTACAACAAGACTTAATCAAGAAAGAAAAGATTAATCAGAGCTGTTGTAGCCAATTCTGAGTACAAAAGGCTCGAATATAATCAATAAACTCGAGTTTTTGTAGAGTTCGGACTCAAATGCATGTATCGTGGTTTTATCTCCTATTAATAAGACTTATCAAGAAGTAAAGGCTTAGTCGGAGCTATTATGCGAATCCTTGCTACAACAAGACTTTATCAAGAAGTAAAAGATTATTCGGAGTTGTTATAGCTAATTCTGAGTACAAAAGGCTCAAATCTAATCAATAAACCCGAGTTTCACAGAGTTACGACTCGAATGCATGTAACATGGTCTTATGTCTCATTAACAAGACCTAATCGGAGCTATTATATCCAATACTTGCTACAACAAGACTTAATCAAGAAGAAAAAGATTAATCGGAGCTCTTATAAACAATTCTGAGTACAAAAGGCTCGAATATAATCAATAAACTCGAGTTTTCATAGAGTTTTGACACGAATGCATGTAACGTGGTCTTGTCTCCTATTTACAGGATGTAATCAAGAAGTAAAGGCTTAATCGGAGCTATTATATTGAATCCTTGCTACAACAAGACTTAATCAAGAAAGAAAAGATTAATCACAGCTGTTGTAGCCAATTCTGAGTACAAAAGGTTCGAATATAATCAATAAACCCGAGTTTTTGTAGAGTTCAGACTCGAATGCATGTAACGTGGTTGTATCTCCTACTAACAAGACTTACCAAGAAGTAAAGGCTTAGTCGGATCTATTATGCGAATCCTTGCTACAACAAGACTTAATCAAGAAGTAAAAGATTATTCGGAGTTGTTATAGCCAATTCTGAGTACAAAAGGCTCGAATCTAATCAATAAACCTGAGTTTCACAGAGTTCCGACTCGAAAGCATGTAACATGGTCTTATGTCATATTAACAAGATTTAATCGGAGCTATTATATCCAATACTTGCTACAACAAGACTTAATCAAGAAGTAAAAGATTAATCGGAGCTCTTATAGCCAATTCTGAGTACAAAAGGATCGAATCTAATCAATAAACCCGAGTTTCACAGAGTTCCGACTTGAATGCATGTAATATGGTCTTATGTCCTATTAACAAGACTTAATCAGAGCTATTATATCTAATACTTGCTACAACAAGACTTAATCAAGTAGTAAAAGATAAGTCGGAGCTCTTATAAACAATTCTGAGTACAAAAGGCTCGAATCTAATTAATAAACTCGAGTTTTCATAGAGTTACGACTCGAATGCATGTAACATGGTCTTATCTCCTATTAAGAGGATGTAATCAAGAAGTAAAGTCTTAATAGGAGCTATTATAGTGAATCCTTGCTACAACAAGACTTAATCAAGAAAGAAAAGATTAATCGAGTCATTGTAGCCAATCGAGTACAAAAGGCTCGAATATTATCAATAAACTCGAGTTTTTGTAGAGTTCGACTCAAATGCATGTATCGTGGTTTTATCTCCTATTAATAAGACTTATCAAGAAGTAAAGGCTTACTCGGAGCTATTATGCGAATCCTTGCTACAACAAGACTTAATCAAGAAGTAAAAGATTATTCGGAGTTGTTATAGCTAATTCTGAGTACAAAAGGCTCGAATCTAATCAATAAACCCGAGTTTCACAGAGTTACGACTCGAATGCATGTAACATGGTCTTATGTCTCATTAACAAGACCTAATCGGAGCTATTATATCAAATACTTGCTACAACAAGACTTAATCAAGAAGAAAAAGATTAATCGGAGCTCTTATAAACAATTCTAAGTACAAAAGGCTCGAATATAATCAATAAACTCGAGTTTTCATAGAGTTCTGACACGAATGTATGTAACGTGGTCTTGTCTCCTATTTACAGGATGTAATCAAGAAGTAAAGGCTTAATCGGAGCTATTATATTGAATCCTTGCTACAACAAGACTTAATCAAGAAAGAAAAGATTAATCACAGCTGTTGTAGCCAATTCTGAGTACAAAAGGCTCGAATATAATCAATAAACCCGAGTTTTTGTAGAGTTCAGACTCGAATGCATGTAACGTGGTTGTATCTCCTACTAACAAGACTTATCAAGAAGTAAAGGTCTAGTCGGAGCTATTATGCGAATCCTTGCTACAACAAGACTTAATCAAAGAGTAAAAGATTATTCGGAGTTGTTATAGCCAATTCTGAGTACAAAAGGCTCGAATCTAATTAATAAACTCGAGTTTTCATAGAGTTCCGACCTGAATGCATGTAACATGGTCTTATCTCCTATTAACAGGATGTAATCAAGAAGTAAAGTCTTAATAGGAGCTATTATAGTGAATCCTTGCTACAACAAGACTTAATCAAGAAATTAAAGATTAATCAGAGCTGTTGTAGCCAATTCTGAGTACAAAAGGCTCGAATCTAATCAATAAACTCGAGTTTTTGTAGAGTTCGGACTCAAATGCATGTATCGTGGTTTTATCTCCTATTAACAAGACTTATCAAGAAGTAAAGGCTTAGTCGGAGCTATTATGCGAATCCTTGCTACAACAAGACTTAATCAAGAAGTAAAAGATTATTCGGAGTTGTTATAGCTAATTCTGAGTACAAAAGGCTCGAATCTAATCAATAAACCCGAGTTTCACAGAGTTACGACTCGAATGCATGTAACATGGTCTTATGTCTCATTAACAAGACCTAATCGGAGCTATTATATCCAATACTTGCTACAACAAGACTTAATCAAGAAGAAAAAGATTAATCGGAGCTCTTATAAACAATTCTGAGTACAAAAGGCTCGAATATAATCAATAAACTCGAGTTTTCATAGAGTTTTGACACGAATGCATGTAACGTGGTCTTGTCTCCTATTTACAGGATGTAATCAAGAAGTAAAGGCTTAATCGGAGCTATTATATTGAATCCTTGCTACAACAAGACTTAATCAAGAAAGAAAAGATTAATCACAGCTGTTGTAGCCAATTCTGAGTACAAAAGGTTCGAATATAATCAATAAACCCGAGTTTTTGTAGAGTTCAGACTCGAATGCATGTAACGTGGTTGTATCTCCTACTAACAAGACTTACCAAGAAGTAAAGGCTTAGTCGGATCTATTATGCGAATCCTTGCTACAACAAGACTTAATCAAGAAGTAAAAGATTATTCGGAGTTGTTATAGCCAATTCTGAGTACAAAAGGCTCGAATCTAATCAATAAACCTGAGTTTCACGAGTTCGACTCGAAAGCATGTAACATGGTCTTATGTCATATTAACAAGATTTAATCGGAGCTATTATATCCAATACTTGCTACAACAAGACTTAATCAAGAAGTAAAAGATTAATCGGAGCTCTTATAGCCAATTCTGAGTACAAAAGGATCGAATCTAATCAATAAACCCGAGTTTCACAGAGTTCCGACTTGAATGCATGTAATATGGTCTTATGTCCTATTAACAAGACTTAATCAGAGCTATTATATCTAATACTTGCTACAACAAGACTTAATCAAGTAGTAAAAGATAAGTCGGAGCTCTTATAAACAATTCTGAGTACAAAAGGCTCGAATCTAATTAATAAACTCGAGTTTTCATAGAGTTACGACTCGAATGCATGTAACATGGTCTTATCTCCTATTAAGAGGATGTAATCAAGAAGTAAAGTCTTAATAGGAGCTATTATAGTGAATCCTTGCTACAACAAGACTTAATCAAGAAAGAAAAGATTAATCAGAGCTGTTGTAGCCAATTCTGAGTACAAAAGGCTCGAATATTATCAATAAACTCGAGTTTTTGTAGAGTTCGGACTCAAATGCATGTATCGTGGTTTTATCTCCTATTAATAAGACTTATCAAGAAGTAAAGGCTTACTCGGAGCTATTATGCGAATCCTTGCTACAACAAGACTTAATCAAGAAGTAAAAGATTATTCGGAGTTGTTATAGCTAATTCTGAGTACAAAAGGCTCGAATCTAATCAATAAACCCGAGTTTCACAGAGTTACGACTCGAATGCATGTAACATGGTCTTATGTCTCATTAACAAGACCTAATCGGAGCTATTATATCAAATACTTGCTACAACAAGACTTAATCAAGAAGAAAAAGATTAATCGGAGCTCTTATAAACAATTCTAAGTACAAAAGGCTCGAATATAATCAATAAACTCGAGTTTTCATAGAGTTCTGACACGAATGTATGTAACGTGGTCTTGTCTCCTATTTACAGGATGTAATCAAGAAGTAAAGGCTTAATCGGAGCTATTATATTGAATCCTTGCTACAACAAGACTTAATCAAGAAAGAAAAGATTAATCACAGTTGTTGTAGCCAATTCTGAGTACAAAAGGCTCGAATATAATCAATAAACCCGAGTTTTTGTAGAGTTCAGACTCGAATGCATGTAACGTGGTTGTATCTCCTACTAACAAGACTTATCAAGAAGTAAAGGTCTAGTCGGAGCTATTATGCGAATCCTTGCTACAACAAGACTTAATCAAAGAGTAAAAGATTATTCGGAGTTGTTATAGCCAATTCTGAGTACAAAAGGCTCGAATCTAATTAATAAACTCGAGTTTTCATAGAGTTCCGACTCGAATGCATGTAACGTGGTCTTATCTCCTATTAACAGGATGTAATCAAGAAGTAAAGGCTTAATCGGAGCTATTATAGTGAATCCTTGCTACAACATGACTTAATCAAGAAAGAAAAGATTATTCGGAGCTATTATATCCAATTATGAGTACAAATAGCTCGAATCTAATCAATAAACCCGAGTTTTCACAGATTTCCGACTCGAATGCATGTAACATGGTCTTATGTCATATTAACAAGATTTAAACGGAGCTATTATATCCAATACTTGCTACAACAAGACTTATTCAAGAAGTAAAAGATTATTCGGAGCTCTTATAAACAATTCTGAGTACAAAAGGCTCGAATATAATCAATAAACTCGAGTTTTCATAGAGTTCCGACACGAATGCATGTAACGTAGTCTTATGTCCTATTAACAAGACTTAATCGGAGCTATTAGATCCAATACTTGCTACAACAAGACTTAACCAAGAAGTAAAAGATTAATCAGAGCTCTTATAAACAATTCTGAGTACAAAAGGCTCGAATATAATCAATAAACTTGAGTTTTCATAGAGTTCCGACACGAATGCATGTAACGTGGTCTTGTCTTCTATTAACATGATGTAATCAAGAAGTAAAGGCTTAATCGGAGCTATTATATTGAATCTTTGCTACAACAAGACTTAATCAAGAAAGAAAAGATTAATCACAGTTGTTGTAGCCAATTCTGAGTACAAAAGGCTCGAATCTAATCAATAAACCCGAGTTTTCGTAGAGTTCAGACTCGAATGCATGTAACGTGATTTTATCTCCTACTAACAAGACTTATCAAGAAGTAAAGGCTTAGTCGGATCTATTATGCGAATCCTTGCTACAACAAGACTTAATCGAGAAGTAAAAGATTATTCGCAGTTGTTATAGCCAATTCTGAGTACAAAAGGCTCGAATCTAATCAATAAACCTGAGTTTCACAGAGTTCCGACTCGAATGCATGTAACATGGTCTTATGTCATATTAACAAGATTTAAACGGAGCTATTAATTCCAATACTTGCTACAACAAGACTTATTCAAGAAGTAAAAGATTATTCGGAGCTCTTATAAACAATTCTGAGTACAAAAGGCTCGAATATAATCAATAAACTCAAGTTTTCATAGAGTTACGACACGAATGCATGTAACGTGGTCTTATGTCCTATTAACAAGACTTAATCGGAGCTATTATATCCAATACTTGCTACAAGAAGACTTAACCAAGAAGTAAAAGATTAATCGGAGCTCTTATAAACAATTCTGAGTACAAAAGGCTCGAATATAATCAATAAACTCGAGTTTTCATAGAGTTCCGACACGAATGTATGTAACGTTGTCTTGTCTTCTATTAACATGATGTAATCAAGAAGTAAAGGCTTAATCGGAGCAATTATATTGAATCTTTGCTACAACAAGACTTAATCAAGAAAGAAAAGATTAATCACAGCTGTTGTAGCCAATTCTGAGTACAAAAGGATCGAATCTAATCAATAAACCCGAGTTTTCGTAGAGTTCAGACTCGAATGCATGTAACGTGATTTTATCTCCTACTGACAAGACTTATCAAGAAGTAAAGGCTTAGTCGGATCTATTATGCGAATCCTTGCTACAACAAGACTTAATCCAGAAGTAAAAGATTATTCGGAGTTGTTATAGCCAATTCTGAGTACAAAAGGCTCGAATCTAATCAATAAACCTGAGTTTCACAGAGTTCCGACTCGAATGCATGTAACATGGTCTTATGTCATATTAACAAGATTTAATCGGAGCTATTATATCCAATAGTTGCTACAACAAGACTTAATCAAGAAGTAAAAGATTAATCGGAGCTCTTATAGCCAATTCTGAGTACAAAAGGCTCGAATCTAATCAATAAACCCGAGTTTCACAGAGTTCCGACTCGAATGCATGTAATATGGTCTTATGTCCTATTAACAAGACTTAATCGGAGCTATTATATCTAATACTTGCTACAACAAGACTTAATCAAGTAGTAAAAGATAAATCGGAGCTCTTATAAACAATTCTGAGTACAAAAGGCTCGAATCTAATTAATAAACTCGAGTTTTCATAGAGTTCCGACCTGAATGCATGTAACATGGTCTTATCTCCTATTAACAGGATGTAATCAAGAAGTAAAGTCTTAATAGGAGCTATTATAGTGAATCCTTGCTACAACAAGACTTAATCAAGAAATTAAAGATTAATCAGAGCTGTTGTAGCCAATTCTGAGTACAAAAGGCTCGAATCTAATCAATAAACTCGAGTTTTTGTAGAGTTCGGACTCAAATGCATGTATCGTGGTTTTATCTCCTATTAACAAGACTTATCAAGAAGTAAAGGCTTAGTCGGAGCTATTATGCGAATCCTTGCTACAACAAGACTTAATCAAGAAGTAAAAGATTATTCGGAGTTGTTATAGCTAATTCTGAGTACAAAAGGCTCGAATCTAATCAATAAACCCGAGTTTCACAGAGTTACGACTCGAATGCATGTAACATGGTCTTATGTCTCATTAACAAGACCTAATCGGAGCTATTATATCCAATACTTGCTACAACAAGACTTAATCAAGAAGAAAAAGATTAATCGGAGCTCTTATAGCCAATTCTGAGTACAAAAGGCTCGAATCTAATCAATAAACTCGAGTTTTCATAGAGTTCTGACACGAATGCATGTAACGTGGTCTTGTCTCCTATTTACAGGATGTAATCAAGAAGTAAAGGCTTAATCGGAGCTATTATATTGAATCCTTGCTACAACAAGACTTAATCAAGAAAGAAAAGATTAATCACAGCTGTTGTAGCCAATTGCGAGTACAAAAGGCTCGAATATAATCAATAAACCCGAGTTTTTGTAGAGTTCAGACTCGAATGCATGTAACGTGGTTGTATCTCCTACTAACAAGACTTATCAAGAAGTAAAGGTCTAGTCGGAGCTATTATGCGAATCCTTGCTACAACAAGACTTAATCAAGAGGTAAAAGATTATTCAGAGTTGTAATAGCTAATTCTGAGTACAAAAGGCTCGAATCTAATCAATAAACCCCGAGTTTCACAGAGTTACGACTCGAATGCATGTAACATGGTCTTATGTCTCATTAACAAGACCTAATCGGAGCTATTATATCCAATACTTGCTACAACAAGACTTAATCAAGAAGAAAAAGATTAAACGGAGCTCTTATAAACAATTCTGAGTACAAAAGGCTCGAATCTAATTAATAAACTCGAGTTTTCATAGAGTTACGACTCGAATGCATGTAACATGGTCTTATCTCCTATTAAGAGGATGTAATCAAGAAGTAAAGTCTTAATAGGAGCTATTATAGTGAATCCTTGCTACAACAAGACTTAATCAAGAAAGAAAAGATTAATCAGAGCTGTTGTAGCCAATTCTGAGTACAAAAGGCTCGAATATTATCAATAAACTCGAGTTTTTGTAGAGTTCGGACTCAAATGCATGTATCGTGGTTTTATCTCCTATTAATAAGACTTATCAAGAAGTAAAGGCTTACTCGGAGCTATTATGCGAATCCTTGCTACAACAAGACTTAATCAAGAAGTAAAAGATTATTCGGAGTTGTTATAGCTAATTCTGAGTACAAAAGGCTCGAATCTAATCAATAAACCCGAGTTTCACAGAGTTACGACTCGAATGCATGTAACATGGTCTTATGTCTCATTAACAAGACCTAATCGGAGCTATTATATCAAATACTTGCTACAACAAGACTTAATCAAGAAGAAAAAGATTAATCGGAGCTCTTATAAACAATTCTAAGTACAAAAGGCTCGAATATAATCAATAAACTCGAGTTTTCATAGAGTTCTGACACGAATGCATGTAACGTGGTCTTGTCTCCTATTTACAGGATGTAATCAAGAAGTAAAGGCTTAATCGGAGCTATTATATTGAATCCTTGCTACAACAAGACTTAATCAAGAAAGAAAAGATTAATCACAGCTGTTGTAGCCAATTCTGAGTACAAAAGGCTCGAATATAATCAATAAACCCGAGTTTTTGTAGAGTTCAGACTCGAATGCATGTAACGTGGTTGTATCTCCTACTAACAAGACTTATCAAGAAGTAAAGGTCTAGTCGGAGCTATTATGCGAATCCTTGCTACAACAAGACTTAATCAAGAAGTAAAAGATTATTCGGAGTTGTTATAGCCAATTCTGAGTACAAAAGGCTCGAATCTAATTAATAAACTCGAGTTTTCATAGAGTTCCGACTCGAATGCATGTAACGTGGTCTTATCTCCTATTAACAGGATGTAATCAAGAAGTAAAGGCTTAATCGGAGCTATTATAGTGAATCCTTGCTACAACATGACTTAGTCAAGAAAGAAAAGATTATTCGGAGCTATTATATCCAATTATGAGTACAAATAGCTCGAATCTAATCAATAAACCCGAGTTTTCACAGAGTTCCGACTCGAATGCATGTAACATGGTCTTATGTCATATTAACAAGATTTAAACGGAGCTATTATATCCAATACTTGCTACAACAAGACTTATTCAAGAAGTAAAAGATTATTCGGAGCTCTTATAAACAATTCTGAGTACAAAAGGCTCGAATATAATCAATAAACTCGAGTTTTCATAGAGTTCCGACACGAATGCATGTAATGTAGTCTTATGTCCTATTAACAAGACTTAATCGGAGCTATTAGATCCAATACTTGCTACAACAAGACTTAACCAAGAAGTAAAAGATTAATCAGAGCTCTTATAAACAATTACAGTACAAAAGGCTCGAATATAATCAATAAACTTGAGTTTTCATAGAGTTCGACACGAATGCATGTAACGTGGTCTTGTCTTCTATTAACATGATGTAATCAAGAAGTAAAGGCTTAATCGGAGCTATTATATTGAATCTTTGCTACAACAAGACTTAATCAAGAAAGAAAAGATTAATCACAGTTGTTGTAGCCAATTCTGAGTACAAAAGGCTCGAATCTAATCAATAAACCCGAGTTTTCGTAGAGTTGAGACTCGAATGCATGTAACGTGATTTTATCTCCTACTAACAAGACTTATCAAGAAGTAAAGGCTTAGTCGGATCTATTATGCGAATCCTTGCTACAACAAGACTTAATCGAGAAGTAAAAGATTATTCGCAGTTGTTATAGCCAATTCTGAGTACAAAAGGCTCGAATCTAATCAATAAACCTGAGTTTCACAGAGTTCCGACTCGAATGCATGTAACATGGTATTATGTCATATTAACAAGATTTAAACGGAGCTATTATATCCAATACTTGCTACAACAAGACTTATTCAAGAAGTAAAAGATTATTCGGAGCTCTTATAAACAATTCTGAGTACAAAAGGCTCGAATATAATCAATAAACTCAAGTTTTCATAGAGTTACGACACGAATGCATGTAACGTGGTCTTATGTCCTATTAACAAGACTTAATCGGAGCTATTATATCCAATACTTGCTACAAGAAGACTTAACCAAGAAGTAAAAGATTAATCGGAGCTCTTATAAACAATTCTGAGTACAAAAGGCTCGAATATAATCAATAAACTCGAGTTTTCATAGAGTTCCGACACGAATGTATGTAACGTTGTCTTGTCTTCTATTAACATGATGTAATCAAGAAGTAAAGGCTTAATCGGAGCTATTATATTGAATCTTTGCTACAACAAGACTTAATCAAGAAAGAAAAGATTAATCACAGTTGTTGTAGCCAATTCTGAGTACAAAAGGATCGAATCTAATCAATAAACCCGAGTTTTCGTAGAGTTCAGACTCGAATGCATGTAACGTGATTTTATCTCCTACTGACAAGACTTATCAAGAAGTAAAGGCTTAGTCGGATCTATTATGCGAATCCTTGCTACAACAAGACTTAATCCAGAAGTAAAAGATTATTCGGAGTTGTTATAGCCAATTCTGAGTACAAAAGGCTCGAATCTAATCAATAAACCTGAGTTTCACAGAGTTCCGACTCGAATGCATGTAACATGGTCTTATGTCATATTAACAAGATTTAATCGGAGCTATTATATCCAATACTTGCTACAACAAGACTTAATCAAGAAGTAAAAGATTAATCGGAGCTCTTATAGCCAATTCTGAGTACAAAAGGCTCGAATCTAATCAATAAACCCGAGTTTCACAGAGTTCCGACTCGAATGCATGTAATATGGTCTTATGTCCTATTAACAAGACTTAATCGGAGCTATTATATCTAATACTTGCTACAACAAGACTTAATCAAGTAGTAAAAGATAAATCGGAGCTCTTATAAACAATTCTGAGTACAAAAGGCTCGAATCTAATTAATAAACTCGAGTTTTCATAGAGTTCCGACTCGAATGCATGTAACATGGTCTTATCTCCTATTAACAGGATGTAATCAAGAAGTAAAGTCTTAATAGGAGCTATTATAGTGAATCCTTGCTACAACAAGACTTAATCAAGAAATTAAAGATTAATCAGAGCTGTTGTAGCCAATTCTGAGTACAAAAGGCTCGAATCTAATCAATAAACTCGAGTTTTTGTAGAGTTCGGACTCAAATGCATGTATCGTGGTTTTATCTCCTATTAACAAGACTTATCAAGAAGTAAAGGCTTAGTCGGAGCTATTATGCGAATCCTTGCTACAACAAGACTTAATCAAGAAGTAAAAGATTATTCGGAGTTGTTATAGCTAATCCTGAGTACAAAAGGCTCGAATCTAATCAATAAACCCGAGTTTCACAGAGTTACGACTCGAATGCATGTAACATGGTCTTATGTCTCATTAACAAGACCTAATCGGAGCTATTATATCCAATACTTGCTACAACAAGACTTAATCAAGAAGAAAAAGATTAATCGGAGCTCTTATAGCCAATTCTGAGTACAAAAGGCTCGAATCTAATCAATAAACTCGAGTTTTCATAGAGTTCTGACACGAATGCATGTAACGTGGTCTTGTCTCCTATTTACAGGATGTAATCAAGAAGTAAAGGCTTAATCGGAGCTATTATATTGAATCCTTGCTACAACAAGACTTAATCAAGAAAGAAAAGATTAATCAGAGCTGTTGTAGCCAATTCTGAGTACAAAAGGCTCGAATATAATCAATAAACCCGAGTTTTTGTAGAGTTCAGACTCGAATGCATGTAACGTGGTTGTATCTCCTACTAACAAGACTTATCAAGAAGTAAAGGTCTAGTCGGAGCTATTATGCGAATCCTTGCTACAACAAGACTTAATCAAGAAGTAAAAGATTATTCAGAGTTGTAATAGCTAATTCTGAGTACAAAAGGCTCGAATCTAATCAATAAACCCGAGTTTCACAGAGTTACGACTCGAATGCATGTAACATGGTCTTATGTCTCATTAACAAGACCTAATCGGAGCTATTATATCCAATACTTGCTACAACAAGACTTAATCAAGAAGAAAAAGATTAATCGGAGCTCTTATAAACAATTCTGAGTACAAAAGGCTCGAATCTAATAAATAAACTCGAGTTTTCATAGAGTTCCGACTCGAATGCATGTAACGTGGTCTTATCTCCTAGTAACAGGATGTAATCAAGAAGTAAAGGCTTAATCGGAGCTATTATAGTGAATCCTTGCTACAACAGGACTTAATCAAGAAAGAAAAGATTAATCAGAGCTCTTATAGCCAATTCTGAGTACAAAAGGCTTGAATCTAATCAATAAACTCGAGTTTTCACAGAGTTCCGACTCGAATGCATGTAACATGGTCTTATGTCATATTAACAAGATTTAATCGGAGCTATTATATCTAATACTTGCTACAACAAGATTTATTCAAGAAGTACAAGATTAATCGGAGCTCTTATAAACAATGCTGAGTACAAAAGGCTCGAATATAATCAATAAACTCGAGTTTTCATAGAGTTCCGACACGAATGCATGTAACGTGGTATTATGTCCTATTAACAAGACTTAATCGGAGCTATTATATCCAATACTTGCTACAACAAGACTTAATCAAGTAGTAAAAGATAAATCGGAGCTCTTATAAACAATTCTGAGTACAAAAGGCTCGAATCTAATCAATAAACCCGAGTTTCACAGAGTTCCGACTCGAATGCATGTAATATGGTCTTATGTCCTATTAACAAGACTTAATCGGAGCTATTATATCTAATACTTGCTACAACAAGACTTAATCAAGTAGTAAAAGATAAATCGGAGCTCTTATAAACAATTCTGAGTACAAAAGGCTCGAATCTAATTAATAAACTCGAGTTTTCATAGAGTTCCGACCTGAATGCATGTAACATGGTCTTATCTCCTATTAACAGGACGTAATCAAGAAGTAAAGTCTTAATAGGAGCTATTATAGTGAATCCTTGCTACAACAAGACTTAATCAAGAAATTAAAGATTAATCAGAGCTGTTGTAGCCAATTCTGAGTACAAAAGGCTCGAATCTAATCAATAAACTCGAGTTTTTGTAGAGTTCGGACTCAAATGCATGTATCGTGGTTTTATCTCCTATTAACAAGACTTATCAAGAAGTAAAGGCTTAGTCGGAGCTATTATGCGAATCCTTGCTACAACAAGACTTAATCAAGAAGTAAAAGATTATTCGGAGTTGTTATAGCTAATTCTGAGTACAAAAGGCTCGAATCTAATCAATAAACCCGAGTTTCACAGAGTTACGACTCGAATGCATGTAACATGGTCTTATGTCTCATTAACAAGACCTAATCGGAGCTATTATATCCAATACTTGCTACAACAAGACTTAATCAAGAAGAAAAAGATTAATCGGAGCTCTTATAGCCAATTCTGAGTACAAAAGGCTCGAATCTATTCAATAAACTCGAGTTTTCATAGAGTTCTGACGCGAATGCATGTAACGTGGTCTTGTCTCCTATTTACAGGATGTAATCAAGAAGTAAAGGCTTAATCGGAGCTATTATATTGAATCCTTGCTACAACAAGACTTAATCAAGAAAGAAAAGATTAATCACAAATTGTGTAGCAATCGAGTACAAAAGGCTCGAATATAATCAATAAACCCGAGTTTTTGTAGAGTTCAGACTCGAATGCATGTAACGTGGTTGTATCTCCTACTAACAAGACTTATCAAGAAGTAAAGGTCTAGTCGGAGCTATTATGCGAATCCTTGCTACAACAAGACTTAATCAAGAAGTAAAAGATTATTCAGAGTTGTAATAGCTAATTTTGAGTACAAAAGGCTCGAATCTAATCAATAAACCCGAGTTTCACAGAGTTACGACTCGAATGCATGTAACATGGTCTTATGTCTCATTAACAAGACCTAATCGGAGCTATTATATCCAATACTTGCTACAACAAGACTTAATCAAGAAGAAAAAGATTAATCGGAGCTCTTATAAACAATTCTGAGTACAAAAGGCTCGAATCTAATAAATAAACTCGAGTTTTCATAGAGTTCCGACTCGAATGCATGTAACGTGGTCTTATCTCCTAGTAACAGGATGTAATCAAGAAGTAAAGGCTTAATCGGAGCTATTATAGTGAATCCTTGCTACAACAGGACTTAATCAAGAAAGAAAAGATTAATCAGAGCTCTTATAGCCAATTCTGAGTACAAAAGGCTTGAATCTAATCAATAAACTCGAGTTTTCACAGAGTTCCGACTCGAATGCATGTAACATGGTCTTATGTCATATTAACAAGATTTAATCGGAGCTATTATATCTAATACTTGCTACAACAAGATTTATTCAAGAAGTACAAGATTAATCGGAGCTCTTATAAACAATGCTGAGTACAAAAGGCTCGAATATAATCAATAAACTCGAGTTTTCATAGAGTTCCGACACGAATGCATGTAACGTGGTATTATGTCCTATTAACAAGACTTAATCGGAGCTATTATATCCAATACTTGCTACAACAAGACTTAATCAAGTAGTAAAAGATAAATCGGAGCTCTTATAAACAATTCTGAGTACAAAAGGCTCGAATCTAATCAATAAACTCGAGTTTTCATAGAGTTCCAACTCGAATGCATGTAACGTGGTCTTATCTCCTATTAACAGGATGTAATCAAGAAGTACAGTCTTAATAGGAGCTATTATATTGAATCCTTGCTACAACAAGACTTAATCAAGAAAGAAAAGATTAATCAGAGCTGTTGTATCCAATTCTGAGCACAAAAAGCTCGAATCTAATCAACAAACCCGATTTTTTGTAGAGTTCAGACTCGAGTGCATGTAACATGGTTTTATCTCCTATTAACAAGACTTATCAAGAAGTAAAGGCTTAGTCGGAGCTATTATGCGAATCCTTGCTACAACAAGACTTAATCAAGAAGTAAAAGATTATTTGGAGTTGTTATAGCTAATTCTGAGTACAAAAGGCTCGAATCTAATCAATAAACCCGACTTTCACAGAGTTACGACTCGAATTCATGTAACATGGTCTTATATCCTATTAGATGGACCTAATCGGAGCTATTATATCCAATACTTGCTACAACAAGACTTAACCAAGAAGTAAAAGATTAATCGGAGCTCTTATAAACAATTCTGAGTACAAAAGGCTTGAATATAATCAATAAACTCGAGTTTTCATAGAGTTCCGACACGAATGCATGTAACATGGTCTTGTCTCCTATTAATAGGATGTAATCAAGAAGTAAAGGCTTAATCGGAGCTATTATATTGAATCCTTGCTACAACAAGACTTAATCAAAAAAGAAAAGATTAATCACAGCTGTTGTAGCCAATTCTGAGTACAAAAGGCTCGAATCTAATCAATAAACCCGAGTTTTCGTAGAGTTCAGACTCGAATGCATGTAACTTGATTTTATCTCCTACTGACAAGACTTATCAAGAAGTAAAGGCTTAGTCGGATCTATTATGCGAATCCTTGCTACAACAAGACTTAATCCAGAAGTAAAAGATTATTCGGAGTTGTTATAGCCAATTCTGAGTACAAAAGGCTTGAATCTAATCAATAAACCCGAATTTCACAGAGTTCCGACTCGAATGCATGTAACATGGTCTTATGTCATATTAACAAGATTTAATCGGAGCTATTATATCCAATACTTGCTACAACAAGACTTAATCAAGAAGTAAAAGATTAATCGGAGCTCTTATAAACAATTCTGAGTACAAAAGGCTCAAATCTAATTAATAAACTCGAGTTTTCATAGAGTTCCGACCTTAATGCATGTAACATGGTCTTATCTCCTATTAACATGATGTAATCAAGAAGTAAAGTCTTAATAGGAGCTATTATAGTGAATCCTTGCTACAACAAGACTTAATCAAGAAATTAAAGATTAATCAGAGCTGTTGTAGCCAATTCTGAGTACAAAAGGCTCGAATCTAATCAATAAACTCGAGTTTTTGTATAGTTCGGACTCAAATGCATGTATCGTGGTTTTATCTCCTATTAACAAGACTTATCAAGAAGTAAAGGCTTAGTCGGAGCTATTATGCGAATCCTTGATACAACAAGACTTAATCAAGAAGTAAAAGATTATTCGGAGTTGTAATAGCTAATTCTGAGTACAAAAGGCTCAAATCTAATCAATAAACCCGAGTTTCACAGAGTTACGACTCGAATGCATGTAACATGGTCTTATGTCTCATTAACAAGACCTAATCGGAGCTATTATATCCAATACTTGCTACAACAAGACTTAATCAAGAAGAAAAAGATTAATCGGAGCTCTTATAAACAATTCTGAGTACAAAAGGCTCGAATATAATCAATAAACTCGAGTTTTCATAGAGTTCTGACATGAATGCATGTTGCGTGGTCTTGTCTCCTATTCACAGGATGTAATCAAGAAGTAAAGACTTAATCGGATCTATTATATTGAATCCTTGCTACAACAAGACTTAATCAAGAAAGAAAAGATTAATCACAGCTGTTGTAGCCAATTCTGAGTACAAAAGGCTCGAATATAATCAATAAACCCGAGTTTTTGTAGAGTTCAGACTCGAATGCATGTAACGTGGTTGTATCTCCTACTAACAAGACTTATCAAGAAGTAAAGGCCTAGTCGGAGCTATTATGCGAATCCTTGCTACAACAAGACTTAATCAAGAAGTAAAAGATTATTCGGAGTTGTTATAGCCAATTCTGAGTACAAAAGGCTAGAATCTAATCAATAAACCCAAGTTTCACAGAGTTCCAACTCGAATGCATGTAACATGGTCTTATGTCCTATCAACAAGACCTAATCGGAGCTATTATATCCAATACTTGCTACAACAAGACTTAATCAAGAAGTAAAAGATTAATCGGATCTCTTATAAACAATTCTGAGTACAAAAGGCTCGAATCTAATAAATAAACTCGAGTTTTCATAGAGTTCCGACTCGAATGCATGTAACGTGGTCTTATCTCCTAGTAACAGGATGTAATCAAGAAGTAAAGGCTTAATCGGAGCTATTATAGTGAATCCTTGCTACAACAGGACTTAATCAAGAAAGAAAAGATTAATCAGAGCTCTTATAGCCAATTCTGAGTACAAAAGGCTTGAATCTAATCAATAAACTCGAGTTTTCACAGAGTTCCGACTCGAATGCATGTAACATGGTCTTATGTCATATTAACAAGATTTAATCGGAGCTATTATATCTAATACTTGCTACAACAAGACTTATTCAAGAAGTAAAAGATTAATCGGAGCTCTTATAAACAATGCTGAGTACAAAAGGCTCGAATATAATCAATAAACTCGAGTTTTCATAGAGTTCCGACACGAATGCATGTAACGTGGTATTATGTCCTATTAACAAGACTTAATCGGAGCTATTATATCCAATACTTGCTACAACAAGACTTAATCAAGTAGTAAAAGATAAATCGGAGCTCTTATAAACAATTCTGAGTACAAAAGGCTCGAATCTAATCAATAAACTCGAGTTTTCATAGAGTTCCAACTCGAATGCATGTAACGTGGTCTTATCTCCTATTAACAGGATGTAATCAAGAAGTACAGTCTTAATAGGAGCTATTATATTGAATCCTTGCTACAACAAGACTTAATCAAGAAAGAAAAGATTAATCAGAGCTGTTGTATCCAATTCTGAGCACAAAAAGCTCGAATCTAATCAACAAACCCGAGTTTTTGTAGAGTTCAGACTCGAATGCATGTAACGTGGTTTTATCTCCTACTAACAAGACTTATCAAGAAGTAAAGGCCTAGTCGGAGCTATTATGCGAATCCTTGCTACAACAAGACTTAATCAAGAAGTAAAAGATTATTCGGAGTTGTTATAGCCAATTCTGAGTACAAAAGGCTAGAATCTAATCAATAAACCCAAGTTTCACAGAGTTCCAACTCGAATGCATGTAACATGGTCTTATGTCCTATTAACAAGACCTAATGTAACACCCCAAACTAGGCGGATATTACAGTGCCGTGAATCCCCGACTGGGACCCACCAGGCGAATGAAAAGGATGAATTACACAAGATAAATGTAGTACCGAACCACATTACAACAGTAATTACTCCGATGAGGAGTTTAATTACAACACACCAGGACAATACCGAATACTAGTGTATTTTATATGAAGATAAAATACACAACACTGAATGAAACGGAGTATCAAAATGAAAATCATAATGAAAATAAAGGACAATAATATGAATAATCGAAAGATCGGGGCCCCTACTAGTATCACTAGGACTCCTCGACATCAACATGCTATTCCGTGCGTTTGCCTTGCCATGACACGAAAAACAAAATCCCCAAACGGGTCGATTACAAAGAACAACAATCCTCAAGAGTTGAAAATACACAATCATGATTATATCCAAGTTATGAAATATCCTGCCGAAACATACGCAATCAAACATGCTATATGAATCAACTAATCAAGACGGCTCAAAGGAATGGCGCCACACTACGTCCGGATGGAAATGTGTCCGTGCACAAGCCACCAACGATCAAACACGCGTGGTCTTGTACCTAATCGCCTCACGAGCAATCGACTCGAGTGCACACCCAATGTGAGGCCACCAACCAACACACGACTATAATGTGCCCGACCAAAATCCTACACATACCAACCGGCACGCCAAGATGACCCGAATGCCACAATATAACAAAAGTGACATCGAAAATGAATAATGACTCACCGAGATGGAATGGTAATGAAATAACCGATAGTTCAATGAAAAGATTGGAACCGCTGCTCCTTATGGTAAACGATTAATTGATAACAACAAGTTTTGATTATAATGATGAATGAGTTATGATTATGAATGAACAACAACAAAAGGTATGAATATCCTTTTAACCGAGTAAGAATTAACTTACACAACACCGGTGAAGAAATCCGTCCACGAACAACGCCCTAAATGAAGTGTCGGCCGCACGAACAACCTTAATTCAATACAATTACCGACAATCCGATCAATATACGAATTAAACACGAATATAACGAACTCAAAACGTCGATACGATTAAACTAAGTTCATTGGGGCATTATATCGAATACGTTGTATCCAAACTCCGATTGTTTACAATCAAACCTCGATATCCCAATATCAAAATCCCCAAGAAGTGTTTCAAACCATCAAAACATCTCCAATACGATCAATAATCCGTTATGAATATCCAAAAATGTGATTATAACAACAATTAGTCGAAAATCCCCAATTCCAACTCGATTTACAAGGTGTTCTTGAATAATCCCTCAATAATCCAGTGAATCCTTATACAAACTCATAATCATATACATATCCCTTCATATATCATGATTATAACGTCCAAAACATCCTATTTCAACACAAAATCGAAGTCCAAAGTGTTGAAGGAATTACCTCTTGATGATCCAAGTGCTTTAATCCGAAGAATACGCGTTAGATTGATTATCCGGGCTTCACGATCGAAAGGAGATGAAGAAAATCAAACACCCAAATGATTTGTGAAGGAAAACCCTCCCTCAAGCCTTATCTCTCGGTTGAAGGTGAAGAAAATGCGTAAAAATGGGTGAAATCTTGAAAAATGAATTTATAGGGTTGACTACCTGCCGACACGGCCCGTGCCGATCGGCACGGCCGTGTCGCACGATTGGCCGACAATGGCCGACAGGACTCGACCGTGTCCGGATCGACACGGTCGCGGCGCCGAGGGCCTTCCGATAGCGACTCCGCCCGACAAATGACTCGGCATGACTCGGCCGTGTCACGGGACACGGTCGCGTGTCGCGATCGTTCCAGCTTATCGGAAGAGTACGGCACGGCCGTGTCGGACGACACGGCCGAGCCTGGTCGGCAGAAACTTCGCATTTCCGACGAGTACGGCACGGGCCGTTTCGGACGACACGGCCGAGTTCGGTCGGTAGTTATCGGCCAAAACCTGAAACGACCATACCTCTCTCGTCCGGACTCCGATTGACTCACCGTTTGAACCATTGGAAAGCTAATTCGATGCTCTATAATATTGCAAGATTTAGAATTTTTGGAGTTACCAAAAATTAATGGTGATTTAACAAAGTCGAACTCATATGAGGAAAGTTGAAACGATGAACAATAACGATACTCAACTCAAGTTTATACGAACGGTGAACACGGTGAATGAACATGATTGATGAATGATTATAATTGAGTGAAAATACACCGAGTGACAATTACAGATCGATAATTACCGAATGAAAATGAATGAATTACAACCGGTATTACATACTCCCCTTAAAAGAGTTTCGTCCCCGAAACTAAGGGTCAAACAACTCGGGATAACCCTCCCGCATAATCTCCTCGGTTTCCCAAGTGGCCTCTTCGACTCCATGTCCTGGACCACCGAATCTTGACCAAAGGAATCGACTTATTTCTCAACCGTTTGATTCGCGCTCTAATACTCGCAGACGCTCCTCGTACGAATGATCATCTGCGATCCCGATTTCGTCGAATTGAAGTATGTGACTTGGGTCGGCAACATACTTTCGCAATCGAGAGACATGAAACACATTATGAATTCGGTTCAAAGCCGGAGGTAAAGCCAATCGATAAGCTAACTCGCCTACTCGATCCAAAATTTCAAACGGTCCAATGAATCTCGAACTCAACTTCCCCGTTTTCCGAAACGGGAAAAATACCTCGACTGGGATATCTTGACCAAAACATGGTCACCCGTCTCGAACTCTAGTGGTCGACGATGATTATCCGCATACGATTTCGCCGACTGAGTCACAACATACGACTCTTGATCAAAGCTACCTTCTCCCGGACGGCTATAAGCATATCGGGCTCCGTGCCGATTGATTCTAACAAGTCATCCTAACACAAAGGAGATCGACAAAGACGACCGTACAAGGCCTCGTAAGGTGCCATCTTAATGGAGGCATGCCAACTATACCGTACGTGGACTTAAACAACAAGAATCGGGCTTCCCATCGTCTACTAATCGAGGACGCATGCCCTCAACATGTCCTCTACCGTCTCGAATAGTCCTCTCCGATTGTCCGTCTGACCGAGGATGAAAGGCGATCGAGATCAAGCTGAGTTCCCATAGCACGATGAACTGATTTCCAAAAATGAGACACAAATCGTCCGTCACGATCGGAAACGATACTCTTAGGAGTACCGTGCAGTCTTAATATCTCCTTGATGAACAATCGGGCGATCTCTTGGGACTCCACAAATCCTTGATCTCAAGGAAATGAGTTGATTTAGTTAAGCGGTCCGCGATCACTCAGATCATATTTATGCCACGATGACTCGTCGGCAATCCGTGATGAATTCCATAGAAATGTCTTCCCACTTCCATTACGAAATAGGAGCGGTATCGGCATACTTGCCGGTCGCCGAGGTTCCATCTTGACTTGTTGACAGTTAAGCATCTCGAAACAAATTCTGCGACTTCTCGCTTCATATTACTCCACCAGTAATTTTGTTTAAAGTCCTTGTACATCTTGCTGGACCCCGGATGAAGAGAATAAGGGATAGCATGAGCTCCTCACAAAATAGAGTTTTTCAACTCGACCTTCACCGGTACGCAGAACCGGTTCTTAAACCTCAAAAGTCCATCCTCGTGGACCACGAATCCAGGGGCTTTCCCCGAGCCACATCTTCACGAATGCGCAACAATGCCGGGTCCGAACCCCGATTCTCCCCGATTGCATCCTCGAGATGATGAAATCTCTAACATACAAAGTTGTCCCTGAACTCGCCGGCCGGACCTCGATCTCGGGTCTAAGGAATTCTGTTGAAGCTCCTTCGAACTGTTAAACGAGCAAGCATCCGCTCCCGAACGGACTTACGACTCAAGGCATCGGCGACAACGTTCGCCTTGCCCGGGTGGTAAAGGATCTCGATATCAAAATCTTTGATTAGTTCCAACCACCGTCCTCGCCGCATATTTAACTCCTTGTGAGTAAATATATACTTCAACTCTTGTGATTGGTGAAGACGACAAGTGATTCCATAAAGGTAACGACGCCAAAATTCCAACGCGAAAACCACGGTTGCTAGCTACGGTCGTGGGTTGGATAATTAATCGCCTAATCCGGGGAAACTTGGATTTACTTAACACCTTTCGGAGGTTGCCAACCTCGGATGGCCTCCGTCTTCTGAGGGTCGACACGGTCTCTGACAGGTGAAATTACATGCCCGAGAAAATCACTTCGGACATCCAGAACTCACAATTGGAAAGCTTACCATGAAGTTGCTCGCGTCTCAACACGTCGAGAACACGATGAAGATGTACCTCGTTTTCCTCTCGATCACGAGAATAAGCCAAAATGTTATCAATGAAGACAACCACGAACCGATCTAAATAGTCGATGAAAACCCGATTCATTAACTCCATGAATACCGCAGGTGCAATAGTTAGCCCGAACGGCTTAACTACGAACTCATAATGACCATAGCGTGTACGAAACGCTGTCCTCGCGATATCCGACTCTCGAATCCGCAACTGGTGATATCCAGATCTTAAGTCGATCTTGGAAAATACTGAAGCTCCCTGAAGTTGATCTTAAAGATCATCAATACGAGATAAAGGGTACTACTCTTGATCATCACCCTGTTCAACTCCTAGTAATTAATACACACACGAGACGAGCCATCCTTCTCCTTGACAGATCACACCGGTGCTCCTCACGGACGCAATCGGTCGGGGATAACCTTCCTCGAACCATTCCTCAAGTTGAATCTTCAACTCCCGCATTCAGTCGGGGCCATCCGATACGGTGCCTTCGATAAAGGGAACGCACTGCTCCAACTCACTCCCGAATTCCCTTACTCTATGTGAAGGCAACCAGATAACTCAAATGCGGAAATACATCGTCAATCGATGACAATGATACCACGAATGATTGAACATTTCGATTGCCCTAGAATGGTCAATCGATAAAAAGAGATACCAATAATGATTGGACAACTCGATTGCCTTAGAAAGGCCAATCGATGAAGATGATACAAGGAATGATTGAATGACTCGATTGTCCTAGAAAGGCCAATCGATGAGAATGATACAAAGAATGATTGAATAACTCGATTGCCTTAGAAAGGCCAATCGATGAAAATGACGCAATGAATGATTGAATAACTCGATTGTCTTAGAAAGGACAATCGATGAAAATGAAACAATGAATGATTGAATAGTTCGACTGTGGAATTTCTCTGCTTCCGCCATAATAGAAATTCTACTGGAACAACGGGGATTACTTCCCTGAAGCACACATTCGACAACCAACGACGGAAAGATAGCGACCAAACGCTAACAAACACTGAGGATAGTATCAAGACGGTTAAACCAGCTAATACCAAAAATTACATCGTCCTAAGATAAGTTCACCACGATTAGATCCAACAACCAATCGCGGTCATTAAACTTAATTCGGTATGATTCCGAAAATTCTTCCATCGTCAGGTAGACCGATGGTATGAGGTCCACAAGCAATAGGACTATCCCGAAATAAGTTTATTCAAGCATGATCCGAAAATGAATGAATGCGGTGTACCAAAGATCAAAAGGTACACACAAGTTGAAATAAAATCATGAGTATACCCGAGATCCTTCGGTCACCGAATCGCCGATCCTCCTCATCATATGAACACAGGACTTGCCGCCCCGAACCGACGCTCCGTCGATAAATACGAGCTCCAACTCTATTTGCTTCCATTGTCTTAAACGACGATGACAAAGCGCCTGATTCTCAAACGCCGGTTGCTTCGGGCTCGAGATATCACGAGCCGACTTGGAGTCCTTTCGCAAAAACGGGCCTTATGCCCAAGAATTCCACGCTTATGGCACGTGATACCCGGACATTTGGTGCTGAAATGACCCGGTTCTTCACGCTTGAAACAGTGACGGCCGAATCGCCGCCGACCGAGATCCCGCACAACTATACACCGTAGGAGGTCGCCGTAAACGATAGGACTCACACGAGGCTTCTTGAAGGTTGATCGACCGCCTTCGGATTGATTACGCCGTTGATTTCCTGGCGACAAATGAAGGTTGTTGTTCAAGACTCTCCTTAGCAAATGGTTCATACGGAGAGTTCTCTCGATTAATCCAGCCAGAGTGGCGCAATGATGATTGAGCAATCGCACATGGGTCATCATCGCTGCATTAAAGTGAGTGGATCACCCCGAACATCTTCCGATTGAGCCGAGTCACGGGCACGATTTCCCGACAATGAGTGATTATTCCTCGGGTTTCGGCCCGCACCGCGGCCTCTTCCGTGCATCTCCCGACAGCCTCTCTCCATCTCAAGTAGGAAGGTCGCATAATGATTATATTACCCGCATGATTATCACGTTATGATTACGTCATGAGATGATGAAAATGAGTATACATGCTCTAACTTAGTGATTATATGAATGATTGACTGAAGTGACATGAGTATCTGATGAAATTCTTGGAATGATTATTTTGAGTGAATTAACAAGATTTATAATATGATCATCTAGATCGGCAACTGAGTAATGAAATGAATTAAGTGATTAATGAATTAACATGGTCGTCCTGATCATTAACTGAGTAATGAAATGAATTAAGTGATTAATGAGTTAACATGATCGTCTTAATCATAATAAATGATGATGTTGAGGATTGTTAAATGATGAATGATGAATGAATGACGATTGCCAGAAATTATATCATGGCGTTAGAAATCTTACAGATTCTTAGGTCGATTGGCTCGGCATTTGCACAGGTCACACGTGACGCGAAAGTCCAATGATACTAGTCGACGATGATTTCAAATGAGACACGACTCGGAAGGTAGTATTCAAACCACGCTCCGATACCAACTCTGTAACACCCCAAACTAGGCGGATATTACAGTGCCGTGAATCCCCAGTAGGACCCACCAGCGAATGAAAAGGATGAATTACACAAGATAAATGTAGTACCGAACCACATTACAACAGTAATTACTCCGATGAGGAGTTTAATTACAACACACCGGGACAATACCGAATACTAGTGTATTTTATATGAAGATAAAATACACAACACTGAATGAAACGAAGTATCAAAATGAAAATCTGCGGGAAAATAAAGGACAATAATATGAATAATGAAAGATCGGGGCCCCTACTAGTATCACTAGGACTCCTCGACATCAACATGCTATTCCGTGCGTTTGCCTTGCCATGACACGAAAAACAAAATCCCCAAACGGGGTCGATTACAAAGAACAACAATCCTCAAGAGTTGAAAATACACAATCATGATTATATACGAAGTTATGAAATATCTGTCGAAACATACGCAATCAAACATGCTATATGAATCAACTAATCGATGCGGCTCAAAGGAATGGCGCCACACTACGTCCGGGATGGAAATGTGTCCGTGCACAAGCCACCAACGATCAAACACGCGTGGTCTTGTACCTAATCGAGTCTCACGAGCAATCGACTCGAGTGCAGTCGATGTGAGGCCACCAACCAACACACGACTATAATGTGCCCGACATGAAAATCCTACACATACCAACCGGCACGCCAGTATGACCCGGAATGCCACAATATAACAAAAGTGACATCGAAAATGAATAATGACTCACCGAGATGGAATGGTAATGAAATAAATGACAGTTCAATGAAAAGATTGGAACCGTCGTTCCTTATGACTGAAACGATTAATTGATAACAACAAGTTTTGATTATAATGATGAATGAGTTATGATTATGAATGAACAACAACAAAAGGTATGAATATCCTTTTAACCGAGTAAGAATTAACTTACACAACACCGGTGAAGAAATCCGTCCACGAACAACGTCCTAAATGAAGTGTCGGTCGCACGAACAACCTTAATTCAATACAATTACCGACAATCCGATCAATATACGAATTAAACACGAATATAACGAACTCAAAACGTCGATACGATTAAACTAAGTTCATTGGGGCATTATATCGAATTCGTTGTATCCAAACTCCGATTGTTTACAATCAAACCTCGATATCCCAATATCAAAATCCCCAAGAAGTGTTTCAAACCATCAAAACATCTCCAATACGATCAATAATCCGTTATGAATATCCAAAAATGTGATTATAACAACAATTAGTCGAAAATCCCCAATTCCAACTCGATTTACAAGGTGTTCTTGAATAATCCCTCAATAATCCAGTGAATCCTTATACAAACTCATAATCATATACATATCCCTTCATATATCATGATTATAACGTCCAAAACATCCTATTTCAACACAAAATCGAAGTCCAAAGTGTTGAAGGAATTACCTCTTGATGATCCAAGTGCTTTAATCCGAAGAATACGCGTTAGATTGATTATCCGGGCTTCACGATCGAAAGGAGATGAAGAAAATCAAACACCCAAATGATTTGTGAAGGAAAAACCCTCCCTCAAGCCTTATCTCTCGGTTGAAGGTGAAGAAAATGCGAAAAATGGGTGAAATCTTGAAAAAATGAATTTATAGGGGTTGACTACCTGCCGGACACGGCCCGTGCCGATCGGCACGGTCGTGTCGCTGATTAACCGACATCGGCGGCGAGGGACTCGGCCGTGTCGGATCGACACGGTCGCGGCTGAGGGCCTTCCGATAGCGACTCCGCCCGGCGGCGACTTCGGCATGACTCGGCCGTGTCACGGGACACGGTCGGGCGTGTCGGCGATCGTTCGAGCTTATCCGGAAGAGTGCAGCGCACGGGCCGTGTCGGACGACACGGTCGAGCCTGGTCGGCGTAAACTCTGCATTTCGGACGAAATGCAGGCACGGGCCGTGTCGGACGACACGGCCGAAGTCGGTCGCGTGATCGGCCAAACGAAACGACCATAACTCTCTCGTCCGGACTCCGATTGACTCACCGTTTGAACCATTGGAAAGCTAATTCGATGCTCTATAATATTACAAAGATTTAGAATTTTTGGAGTTACCAAAAATTAATGGTGATTTAACAAAGTCGAACTCATATGAGGAAAGTTGAAACGATGAACAATAACGATACTCAACTCGAAGTTTATACGAACGGTGAACACGGTGAATGAACATGATTGATGAATGATTATAATTGAGTGAAAATACACTGAGTGACAATTACAGACTGATAATTACTGAATGAAAATGAATGAATTACAACCGGGTATTACACCTAATCGGAGCTCTTATATCCAATACTTGCTACAACAAGACTTAATCAAGAAGTAAAAGATTAATCGGATCTCTTATAAACAATTCTGAGTACAAAAGGCTCGAATCTAATAAATAAACTCGAGTTTTCATAGAGTTCCGACTCGAATGCATGTAACGTGGTCTTATCTCCTAGTAACAGGATGTAATCAAGAAGTAAAGGCTTAATCGGAGCTATTATAGTGAATCCTTGCTACAACAGGACTTAATCAAGAAAGAAAAGATTAATCAGAGCTCTTATAGCCAATTCTGAGTACAAAAGGCTTGAATCTAATCAATAAACTCGAGTTTTCACAGAGTTCCGACTCGAATGCATGTAACATGGTCTTATGTCATATTAACAAGATTTAATCGGAGCTATTATATCTAATACTTGCTACAACAAGATTTATTCAAGAAGTACAAGATTAATCGGAGCTCTTATAAACAATGCTGAGTACAAAAGGCTCGAATATAATCAATAAACTCGAGTTTTCATAGAGTTCCGACACGAATGCATGTAACGTGGTATTATGTCCTATTAACAAGACTTAATCGGAGCTATTATATCCAATACTTGCTACAACAAGACTTAATCAAGTAGTAAAAGATAAATCGGAGCTCTTATAAACAATTCTGAGTACAAAAGGCTCGAATCTAATCAATAAACTCGAGTTTTCATAGAGTTCCAACTCGAATGCATGTAACGTGGTCTTATCTCCTATTAACAGGATGTAATCAAGAAGTACAGTCTTAATAGGAGCTATTATATTGAATCCTTGCTACAACAAGACTTAATCAAGAAAGAAGAGCTTAATCAGAGCTGTTGTATCCAATTCTGAGCACAAAAAGCTCGAATCTAATCAACAAACCCGAGTTTTTGTAGAGTTCAGACTCGAATGCATGTAACGTGGTTTTATCTCCTATTAACAAGACTTATCAAGAAGTAAAGGCTTAGTCGGAGCTATTATGCGAATCCTTGCTACAACAAGACTTAATCAAGAAGTAAAAGATTATTCGGAGTTGTTATAGCTAATTCTGAGTACAAAAGGCTCGAATCTAATCAATAAACCCGACTTTCACAGAGTTACGACTCGAATTCATGTAACATGGTCTTATATCCTATTAGATGGACCTAATCGGAGCTATTATATCCAATACTTGCTACAACAAGACTTAACCAAGAAGTAAAAGATTAATCGGAGCTCTTATAAACAATTCTGAGTACAAAAGGCTTGAATATAATCAATAAACTCGAGTTTTCATAGAGTTCCGACACGAATGCATGTAACATGGTCTTGTCTCCTATTAATAGGATGTAATCAAGAAGTAAAGGCTTAATCGGAGCTATTATATTGAATCCTTGCTACAACAAGACTTAATCAAAAAAGAAAAGATTAATCACAGCTGTTGTAGCCAATTCTGAGTACAAAAGGCTCGAATCTAATCAATAAACCCGAGTTTTCGTAGAGTTCAGACTCGAATGCATGTAACTTGATTTTATCTCCTACTGACAAGACTTATCAAGAAGTAAAGGCTTAGTCGGATCTATTATGCGAATCCTTGCTACAACAAGACTTAATCCAGAAGTAAAAGATTATTCGGAGTTGTTATAGCCAATTCTGAGTACAAAAGGCTCGAATCTAATCAATAAACCTGAGTTTCACGAGTTACTCGAATGCATGTAACATGGTCTTATGTCATATTAACAAGATTTAATCGGAGCTATTATATCCAATACTTGCTACAACAAGACTTAATCAAGAAGTAAAAGATTAATCGGAGCTCTTATAGCCAATTCTGAGTACAAAAGGCTCGAATCTAATCAATAAACCCGAATTTCACAGAGTTCCGACTCGAATGCATGTAATATGGTCTTATGTCCTATTAACAAGACTTAATCGGAGCTATTATATCTAATACTTGCTACAACAAGACTTAATCAAGTAGTAAAAGATAAATCGGAGCTCTTATAAACAATTCTGAGTACAAAAGGCTCAAATCTAATTAATAAACTCGAGTTTTCATAGAGTTCCGACCTGAATGCATGTAACATGGTCTTATCTCCTATTAACAGGATGTAATCAAGAAGTAAAGTCTTAATAGGAGCTATTATAGTGAATCCTTGCTACAACAAGACTTAATCAAGAAATTAAAGATTAATTTAGAGCTGTTGTAGCCAATTCTGAGTACAAAAGGCTCGAATCTAATCAATAAACTCGAGTTTTTGTATAGTTCGGACTCAAATGCATGTATCGTGGTTTTATCTCCTATTAACAAGACTTATCAAGAAGTAAAGGCTTAGTCGGAGCTATTATGCGAATCCTTGATACAACAAGACTTAATCAAGAAGTAAAAGATTATTCGGAGTTGTAATAGCTAATTCTGAGTACAAAAGGCTCGAATCTAATCAATAAACCCGAGTTTCACAGAGTTACGACTCGAATGCATGTAACATGGTCTTATGTCTCATTAACAAGACCTAATCGGAGCTATTATATCCAATACTTGCTACAACAAGACTTAATCAAGAAGAAAAAGATTAATCGGAGCTCTTATAAACAATTCTGAGTACAAAAGGCTCGAATATAATCAATAAACTCGAGTTTTCATAGAGTTCTGACATGAATGCATGTTGCGTGGTCTTGTCTCCTATTCACAGGATGTAATCAAGAAGTAAAGGCTTAATCGGAGCTATTATATTGAATCCTTGCTACAACAAGACTTAATCAAGAAAGAAAAGATTAATCACAAATTTGTTGTAGCGATTACAGTACAAAAGGCTCGAATATAATCAATAAACCCGAGTTTTTGTAGAGTTCAGACTCGAATGCATGTAACGTGGTTGTATCTCCTACTAACAAGACTTATCAAGAAGTAAAGGCCTAGTCGGAGCTATTATGCGAATCCTTGCTACAACAAGACTTAATCAAGAAGTAAAAGATTATTCGGAGTTGTTATAGCCAATTCTGAGTACAAAAGGCTAGAATCTAATCAATAAACCCAAGTTTCACAGAGTTCCAACTCGAATGCATGTAACATGGTCTTATGTCCTATTAACAAGACCTAATCGGAGCTATTATATCCAATACATGCTACAACAAGACTTAATCAAGAAGTAAAAGATTAATCGGATCTCTTATAAACAATTCTGAGTACAAAAGGCTCGAATCTAATAAATAAACTCGAGTTTTCATAGAGTTCCGACTCGAATGCATGTAACATGGTCTTATCTCCTAGTAACAGGATGTAATCAAGAAGTAAAGGCTTAATCGGAGCTATTATAGTGAATCCTTGCTACAACAGGACTTAATCAAGAAAGAAAAGATTAATCAGAGCTCTTATCGCCAATTCTGAGTACAAAAGGCTTGAATCTAATCAATAAACTCGAGTTTTCACAGAGTTCCGACTCGAATGCATGTAACATGGTCTTATGTCATATTAACAAGATTTAATCGGAGCTATTATATCTAATACTTGCTACAACAAGACTTATTCAAGAAGTAAAAGATTAATCGGAGCTCTTATAAACAATGCTGAGTACAAAAGGCTCGAATATAATCAATAAACTCGAGTTTTCATAGAGTTCCGACACGAATGCATGTAACGTGGTATTATGTCCTATTAACAAGACTTAATCGGAGCTATTATATCCAATACTTGCTACAACAAGACTTAATCAAGTAGTAAAAGATAAATCGGAGCTCTTATAAACAATTCTGAGTACAAAAGGCTCGAATCTAATCAATAAACTCGAGTTTTCATAGAGTTCCAACTCGAATGCATGTAACGTGGTCTTATCTCCTATTAACAGGATGTAATCAAGAAGTACAGTCTTAATAGGAGCTATTATATTGAATCCTTGCTACAACAAGACTTAATCAAGAAAGAAAAGATTAATCAGAGTTGTTGTATCCAATTCTGAGCACAAAAAGCTCGAATCTAATCAACAAACCCGAGTTTTTGTAGAGTTCAGACTCGAATGCATGTAACGTGGTTTTATCTCCTATTAACAAGACTTATCAAGAAGTAAAGGCTTAGTCGGAGCTATTATGCGAATCCTTGCTACAACAAGACTTAATCAAGAAGTAAAAGATTATTCGGAGTTGTTATAGCTAATTCTGAGTACAAAAGGCTCGAATCTAATCAATAAACCCGACTTTCACAGAGTTACGACTCGAATTCATGTAACATGGTCTTATATCCTATTAGCTGGACCTAATCGGAGCTATTATATCCAATACTTGCTACAACAAGACTTAACCAAGAAGTAAAAGATTAATCGGAGCTCTTATAAACAATTCTGAGTACAAAAGGCTTGAATATAATCAATAAACTCGAGTTTTCATAGAGTTCTGACACGAATGCATGTAACATGGTCTTGTCTCCTATTAATAGGATGTAATCAAGAAGTAAAGGCTTAATCGGAGCTATTATATTGAATCCTTGCTACAACAAGACTTAATCAAAAAAGAAAAGATTAATCACAGCTGTTGTAGCCAATTCTGAGTACAAAAGGCTCGAATCTAATCAATAAACCCGAGTTTTTGTAGAGTTCAGACTCGAATGCATGTAACGTGGTTTTATCTACTACTAACAAGACTTATCAAGAAGTAAAGGCTTAGCCGGAGCTATTATGCGAATCCTTGCTACAACAAGACTTAATCAAGAAATTAAAGATTATTCAGAGTTGTTATAGCCAATTCTGAGTACAAAAGGCTCGAATCTAATCAATAAACCCGAGTTTCACAGAGTTCCGACTCGAATGCATGTAACATGGTCTTATGTCCTATTAACAAGACCTAATCGGAGCTATTATATCCAATACTTGCTACAAAAAGACTTAATCAAGAAGTAAAAGATTAACCGGATCTTTTATAAACCATTGTGAGTACAAAAGGCTCGAATCTAATCAATAAACTCGAGTTTTCATAGAGTTCCGACTCGAATGCATGTAACGTGGTCTTATCTCCTAATAACAGGATGTAATCAAGAAGTAAAGGCTTAATCGGAGCTATTATAGTGAATCCTTGCTACAACAGGACTTAATCAAGAAATAAAAGATTAACCAGAGCTCTTATAGCCAATTCTGAGTACAAAAGGCTTGAATCTAATCAATAAACTCGAGTTTTCACAGAGTTCCGACTCGAATGCATGTAACGTGGTCTTATCTCCTATTAACAGGATGTAATCAAGAAATAAAGGCTTTATCAGAGCTATTATAGCGAATCATTGCGACAAAAAGACTTAATCAAGAAGTAAAAGATTATTCGGAGCTATTATATCCAATTATGAGTACAAAAGGCTCGAATCTAATCAATAAACCCGAGTTTTCACAGAGTTCCGACTCGAATGCATGTAACATGGTCTTATGTCATATTAACAAGATTTAATCGGAGCTATTATATCCAATACTTGCTATAAAAGACTCGGAACCCAAATCGCAAAACTGGATCCTGTGTCTCTCGAGTCCACACTTGAAATTCGTTACTGACGAGAAGGACAATTGGTACGTGCATGCCCCCGGCACACCACGGTTGAAACACCTCGGCTCGGCATACCGAATATACAAATTCTAGATACAATGGAATGTAACATCACAAAGCAACAAACCAGAGATGCCAATTTGGCATAACATATCAACACATACTCAAATCACAACAACCACGGCATCGTTCGATGATTACAACGTCCCGAATGATAACCAGCACACAAACACAAAACATCATGAAACAATCACAGATGTACATAATCATATAAACCCAAGCTCTAACAGCTCGCACAGGTGCGATAGCACGCAAATCACCACGAAACGACAACATTAAAGATCAACATCACACCTCTCACATAGGGCTAACGTAACAAATCCATGGCAATGACTCAATGATCACGCCACCAATTCAATCTCAATTCAGAGGGCTAACACCCTAATGACAATACCAACATCATACACACCTTCTCGGACCACAAGCAGGGAATGATGGGTTTTAAAAACGAAAACTACCTTTTGAAAACAGTTTGGAAACACCAGTTGATCTTGAGTATCACTTTACAAAAAGTTGAACGAACATCATTGTCGAGACTTTGAAAACCACCTTGCGTTTGAACAAAAATGAGGACACTTTTCTTTCAGTGAAAAACTTTCAGAAATATTCGACCCTCGGGTCTAAGTAAAAGTGTTTCTAAAACATTGAAAATATCTCAAAACATTTTGGTCCTCGAGGTAGAAGAATTTTGAAACATATTGTGGCACCTTGGATGTACCACGAGAAAATAATTCATTTTAAAAGTACGTCTCGAAATTTATTTTCTAAGATACTCAAGGTTTTCAAAGATAATTCAATGGGCTAGAATGCCCAAAAATTTCAGGTAATTACACGGAACATTATAGCGTCGTGGGTCCCACACCGGAACCCACCAGGCTCAAAACCATTTACAAAAATGCTAAAAAGGCCGATGACGGTAATATATCAAAAACTCACGAAAGCCATTTACAAAATACTAAATACCGTCATAAGAATTTCGCCAATACGATCTAGGCCACAATGCCAAAAACTCGGTTAAGGGAATCGGTTTTCGAAATAAAACTCAGTCAGTAAAATACCGAAAGCCATTATAAAAGAACTCACGCAGTGAATAAAAGAAATACAGTCCGACATGCACAATCCAGTAACACTACTCCTCATATGAACGAAATATGAGAGTCAAATAACCACATATCACGAAATCAAAATCCATAAGAGGATTCTGTCAATTAACTCATAATCATACATGTAACTCGCATCAGACGAGTCACAAACACAAAGAAGGGAGAATTACATCTACAGGTCGCACGAAGGTGACGGTCGCCCACGATACTAATCTCGTCCGACAACATAATCGACATGTTGTGACTATGCACAACTCAACTTGTCACCTGATGATTCGAATGACAAGAAAACATATTACTCGACAAATCACGACTTGACTCGACCCGACAGCCTAGGTTTCCGCAACCTAAGCTCTGATACCATAAATGTAACACCCCCAAAACCGTATGGGAATATTACACGCCGTAGACCCTTTCCAGAAGGATCTACCAGGCTAAACATCCATAAACAACTGAATGCTTGCCCGGCTAGGGTCAAACAATATAATAATACAGACCGTTAAGGTCACTTACACATGAATACACAGACCGATGAGGTCACACAACTCCATCAACAGAACTGACTAAAACAACATTACCCACACAGGGTTCGAAGTACAATACAGCGAAAGACTGAAATCAATTGACAACACAACAAAAAATCTAAACAACTCTCGACTCTTGATTAGTATCGCAGCTCGTCATCCTCTTGTGCCAATCCTGTGACTGCTCCCCTGAACCTGCATGTACCTGGACGCAAAACAGACATCCACCCCCTGATTACTCGGGGGTTAGTAAAACTCTACTGTTTTACTTGGGCAAGTATCAAATCATACGAAAAGTAACAAGCAAACATTAATCAAGAATCAAACACAATATTCAAGTATCAAATTATTCCCATGGGTTTTAATAAGGGAATTTAAGCTATGAAGCATTTCGAAAATAAGTTCATGACCTCGGGAATTTTGGAATTTCAAAACCTTTAAAACTCTGAGTCCTGGTTCACCATGCCTTTAAAAAGAAGGGTTGAGGGCTTTAATACAAATCTCATTTCATAAATCAACAGTTCACAATATGGAAAAACATTTACTCAAAGATTATGACTCGGTCCAACATTCATTTTCATAAAAATTTTCCTTACAAAACTTTGATTTGAAAATAAGCATGTTCATGACACCGTGATCCACTGTCACGTGTCTCCGTAGGTTTAACAACCCACACGGACTACACCACGCACAATTAAACAAACATAATCAATTCCGACACCGTGATCCACTATCATGTGTCTCCGTAGGTTCAACAACCGACACGGACTATTAACCAAACATAACCAATTCCGACACCGTGATCCACTGTCACGTCTCTCCGTAGGCTCAACAACCCACACGGACTATATCAATTACAACAATTACACACACAGTACTGACACCGTAGTACACTGCCACGTGTCACCATAAGCCCAGTCGAGCTCGCCCGGTTGGACGTACTGTGTCCGAAACTCATGGTCCTCTGCCATGCATTATCGTAGGCCTCGTAAGACCAGCACGATTGGGCCTCAGTACCTCACAAAGTTCTGACCCCGTAGTCCACTGCCACGAATCCTCGTAGGTCCCGTCGAACCAACACGAGTGAACTTAGCGGTCACACACATATTCACATTCACATTCACATTACATACGCTAATGAGCACAGTTAATCAATCACGTTGATCACCACAAAATCGTACATCACACGCACATAACACAATCTCAACACTCGCAATAACTATCATCAATCAACGACACACAACCAACATAACCCACGATCGGTACACAATACATTGCACAACCAAGTGTATAACCATCCCATATGTACGTTGCAATCCTGCACAAATGGCACAACACCTAACACGTATACCAATATAACATTATTATCACAAAGACTTCAAATTTCGGAATACATAACCAATTCAAGCGGAACATATTTACGAAGGCAAGCAAAATCATCATAAATTTCATACGTGATTACTAGTCGCAAGATACAAGTCGTATAATAAGATACTTGCCTTAATAACTGTAACTGAATACCCCGAAGAACATGGTTCGACCGGGAAGCTTGTACCATGAAGAAGACAACGAACGGAAGGGTTCCGACTCGAGTTCTTCACAAGGAATCTGACCCTAACATCATACCATCAATAAATTAATGAACGAACGAGGAAGAAAAATCGTAGAATGCTCAGATTCTCTTTGTGACATTTTATCGAACACCTTCAAGGCGTCGATAAGTTACTCAATAGAATGACAAATCCGTGGCAATCCAACCATGAAATAACAAGGAATTCGATATAATATAGCTTAACAATCATCAATCCATCACTATTCTGAGTTAAAACGGATTAAACGGACAAATCGAACAAAATCCCCAAAACTAGATTTTAAGAAAACTTACCCTGATTCGGTCGATCAGAGCAAGTTATGGAAGGATTAATCGATGTTATGGACTCAGGAATTTCGTGTTTTCGTAGTTGAACAACTTGTCTTCGACTCCTCCAGGATTCCAGCCATGGACAGGAAGAAGGAAGTGAGAAAAAAGGGAGTGAAACCCGACTGCTCTGCCATATTTATTCCCCTGCCGAACACGGTGCAGCAAAC